>ML316491.1:0-29549 GCA_005239505.1 Nicotiana paniculata | reverse complement strand
CATTGATAGAAAAATAAAGACACTCCTATCTACTTGGTCCCAGAAAGACCTTCCCCAGACTCGACATTCTTGCTTTCCTTGTACAGTTTTCCTAACTCCCTAAGTCCCAGCAACAGGTAGGTTCTGTCTAGGTATCCCCCTGCAGCTCCCTCAGCCTTTTGACAATCTTCGAATCTTTTGATGAACTTTTCTTCCAGCTCGACTATACCTCGTTCCAAGTACCCCAGCCTCTTGTTGGCGTTGATAGCCATGTCCTTCCATTCCTCGATCAGTTTCTTGTTGGACTCATGTATCTTTTGGTGGTCATCCACATATTCCCGGATCCTTTTGCGCAGTTGGTTGTATTTGACTTGTGCCTCGGCCCTTTCATCTATAACCCTGTGACCTCGGACATACCCCGGCTTGGTCTGGCTACCCAAATCGTCTTCTAACCAACCAAGATAGAAAGGGGTACAACCGACATGATATCTGTCTGGCTCGATGGTGTCTTTCTCAAGTATAATTTTGCAGTGCCACAGGTGTTGAGCTTGACACTTGTGAGGAATGTCATTATTTTGAAAGTCAGCTCGAAGATGGCTCATCTTCTCGACCCTAAGGATGACTTTCTTCCTACCTTCTTGCCTCATAACTCGAACAAGGAACGTAAGGGTATGTCCCCCTTAGACTAATCAGTATCAGAAATGATGCATCTTGGGATAGAATGATGAACTCATCCGTCGGAAACCATTCAAACATCCATTGAACCTGCTCTTCAGTCAAGTTATCAAAAAGCTCAACCCATCCCTCGGCATTTTCAGGCTGAGCGAACTTGTTGGGGATATAATTCATTCTCTTTGGGTGATGGAAAGCGATGTGGTCATCCCACATTCTGTGGTGAATGTCTTGTTGGTATTCGCCCCTTTGGAGATGTTCTATGAGCCAGAGTTGAAGTAATAAATTGCAACCTTCGAAATGCTTTGCTCCTTGTTGACACCTTTCTAAGGCCCAATATATGTCTGCAACGATCATGGGCACAATGCTGAAGTCTTGACCATCTACCCCTTCCATTATGGTCTTAGTTACCATGGCTAGCCTGGTATGGATCCTTTCCTTCTTCATCGGGAACACGATCAAACCCAAAAATCAAACAATAAACACGAACACTCGGCGATGCACGTGTCCCAGAGAGGTGATAGCAAACTCGTCATAGTAGGTGCGGTATGATTTGCTGTAGCCATACCTTTCGTACAAGTAGTCAAAAGGAATGTACGAATCCTCCAAACATACCAGTTCTGCGTCCTTTTTCAGGCCCATCATTTTGAGGAAATTTTTTCCTGTGCGGTTCTCAAGCATCAACAACCCTAGAGTTCCCCATACTAGGTTAGCCAACCCTTCTCTCTATTCTATCAAAGGAGTCATTACGATGTTCCCAAAGCGGAACACGGTCCTTTCACGATCCCAGAACAGGGTAGCAACCTGTATTATCATTTTGTTATGCTGGATTTCCAAGAGATATGGTAGGTTACCCAAGTGTTTCCTGATGATATCTTTTTCCCTAGAGTTCAGATCCTCGCACCAACTCAACAGTATTGGGTGGATATTAGAGACCATGCCGAATCTGGGGACTTCGTGCCTCATTTTTCTGCAAAGTAAATAAGGTTAGGCCCTTACCCCCACCAGACTTGACTATTTATCGTCAATAATTAGCAGGAAGAATTTAGTTCTCACAAATAAATGCATAGAATGTGAGGGCGTCCGTTTGTGTTTAGGGAAACCCGGTGGACTTTTGGATAAGACTATCTTAAAAGCTATCGCGCGGACGACACTTTAGCTCGACTTGATTTGACCATGATGCATGCAACAGTGCGACAGAGTAAGGTTTCTATGGGGTTTTATACCAGTACTCTTAAGTGGACAACTCAATGGGGAAAGGCACGGAACCGTCGACTGAAAGCTGATCGACTAGTTTCACCGCAAATAAGCCTTTCCGAATTTAGTGGGTAATAATATAGGAAGAGTGCAACTACTCATCAAGCGTTGCTATAGTATTTTGTTTGGCACGAGTGGAGTATGAATGTTGATCATGATTATGCAATAATAAGTATTAAAACAAGTTGTCACGTATTTGCACGTTAAAGAAAGCGGTAAAAACATCAGTAATGATTTAAAGCAGTTACAAAATAAAACAAAGAGACATGTCAGTTTCGTCTTTGAAAAGAAGTAAATACCTGAAGTAAAAAATTAATTGCATGTAAAGGGAATAGGAAAGGGTGCAGGTATTAAAAATAAAAGGACAAATTCACGAAACAATTTGAAATGGTAAAAGCCTGGATATCCCCAGCAGAGTCGCCATGCTGTCGCGCCCCTCTTTTCCTCCCCGAGCGCTCCTTTTGGTCCCGGTTGAAAAGGTTTATGACATTGGTTGGGACAAATCGTTCCTTTTGGGAAAGGGGTTTGCATATTTTGAAAATCTCCACCTAACGATTTAACGGTGCGTTAGGGCACCTAAGAGGTTAAATTACAACCACGTTACTAACCAGATATTGGGTAAGGGCTTGAAATTATCCTAAGGGAAGATTTTAGGAACCCCTCAGGATCCACAAGTGTGGTTCCTGGCCAAATGGTTTCTATGAATTTGTACAATTAGCAAATAACAAGTAAAGGCTCAAATAAGAGAGGATTTAAGTCTTAAGCATGTAGATGTTTGAAAATAGTAACGGAGATTAGACTTTGAAAAGGATATAAAAGGTATCCTAGGTTTATAATAATATGGATCACATCAATACCCGGTAATCACTCCTCGAAGAGGGGCTACACATGGTATTAGCGCATCGGTCATCATATCCATATTCTACCCTTTCCCACCCCGTGAAAGCAACTAAATCGAGTGTTGGTCTCGACCTCTAATGCATGTTGTTACCCGTCCCTTCCTATCTGTCCCGGAGGAAATTAGGACTCCTATCCTAAAGGAGGTTCTAGGCATACCCTAAGGTTTTAAACGTGAAAATGCTAAGGCGACATGTAATTAACAAATAGAACTGCATATAAAGGGGGTAGCACATAAAAAGGAAAGGGCTCAAAGACCTCCACAAATAGTGCACATAAATAGCATGTCTCATACACAATTAAGGTCCAGATTCAGATCCTACGCATGGTGTCTAAGTGATAATAACAAAGACATAGTTATTGCATAACTCAGAGAGGAAGTCTTAATCAGACTTGCTTACTGGTTTTAAGCATGCTGACAGTTGAACACTAATCACAAAGGACAGTTCTGGTTTTATTTTTTAAGTTGATTACCTAAGGCTTGCCTAAGTGTAAGATAACATGCAATTCTAGGTGTTGAAGATGTGCAAGGACTAATTACCAGTTGATTAGAATATGGGACTGTTTTAGATATCTGTATTTAGGCTAAGTTCAGTTGAATGAATACGATCCTATAGCATGATGTCTAATGCAACATGATGCATAGTAACCTAAACAAGATTTCTAAATGCACATAAAATCACAACATTATGCACCGTTCCAGGAATAACATAGGTGACAGATTTTAATCGTTGTTTACCTAGAACAGGATCTTTACATGTATAGCATGATGAGACATATTGTAGTTTTGTTACCATTATTTATTCTAGGATAGGACTTCTAATGAAGCTTCAGGACACATTTATATGAGCAGAATCACATAATAGCAATTTACTTAATTATTTGTCCTATAGGCAGGATCTCTAAGTGATGGCAATGAATGATGACGTGCTGAAAGGAAAACAATATATATGAGCCTAAGTAGCATGATATCTAATGCATGGCATGTTGTACCTAAACATGGATGCTATTGCGCATAGAGAAAATAAACCTAGAAACATGGTCTCTACCCTTAATTATACTACAACATGCATATCGCCCAGGCATTTTCACTATCCAACCATAGAGTTGTTTACAATTAATTATTACAGACCATGGGATATGAATTACACAACTGAAATAGAAGAAAAATAAGAAGTTAACTATAGGGAGCCTACAAAATAGGTTCAAGTCTCCAGGTCCTCAATGCCAGGTAATGTTTCACAGCCTTTTCACAATCCGGGTGTGTCAGAGTTCCCTAAGGACCTCAAGGGATCCCGTCCAGTGCTCACACCAAGATTTCATAGCCAAGATAGAGTAAGTGCAGTGTGGAATGGCCAGCCTTTGTGTGTCAAAGTTCAGAGGGAGCTCAAGGGTCCCAAGGCAATGTTCACACAGAGGGGGCAGAACCTAGACTTCTAAGAGTATATGTGAGAGTTCTTGACATAGTTTTGAAAAGGTTAAGTAAGAAAACAATTTTAAAAAGGGTAAGTAAGAAAACAATTTTGAAGAGGGAAACTTGATTGGAATAGTTTTATAACAAAGAGGTTTAACCACTAAAAGGGCAGGAACACCAAGTTCAACATCACACAAAGGACCAGGAATAGTCCAACAATCACAAGCAGGGGTAATGGGATTTGAGGGACAAATATAGAGCATGTGAAGGAAAACATATAGTAGGCAGTGCACAATCGGAAGTTCCTAAGGATTCAGGGGATTGGGGGATACAGTAGGGTGTAGGATTATACTAACATAGCAGGACGAAATAGTTCAAGACAGTAGGATTTACCCTAATCAAACTAATGTACCAAACATAGGCATGAAGATTCCATAGAATATGTATCAAGTACATAAAGACATGCTGGTTATGACAAATTGAGTATAACTTATCATGTGAATGGAGTTTAGGATCCTAGTTACATGGTGAACAACAAAATAATAAGTAAAAGAAAATTAGAAACATGATGAATTGCAACAGTAGTAGAAACATGTTGGTTTGAGAACTGAAATCTGAATTAGAACATACCAGTGAAGTGAAGAAAGCAGTAACACAAACAGGAAGTAGGAGATGCACAATAGTTAGTCTTGGCTTGTAGTCGGATAACTTAGAATAGTAGTAACTAGCACAAAAAAGATAGAGAGCAGAGAGTTTTTAGTTGTGAGAGCGAGAGTTGAACAGTTTCCTTCGTCTGTCTTATGCTATGAAGAGAGTAGAGGTATTTATAGTTTAAAACAGGCAGAAAAAATAAGGTAAGAAGTACTAAAATGCCAATCAGAATCAATTAATGCCCGGACTCCCTTTAATTAGGGAGTCACAATTCAAACATACACAAACTGTGCTAAAAAAGGAAAGGAATCAATTAGAAACTGATTTTTACCGTAATAGGAGTAGTAAAAGTATATGGCATGCAATTAGGACTAAATACATAATACACAATTAAGGAAAATGTATATTAAACAGTTGACAACATATTTATGCATATATAAATAGGCAAAGTACAGTTTAATTTTGGACATTAGTCAAGAGAATTTCGAATGAGATTCAAAATCATAGAACCAGTACCAATTAAGGAGAGTATCACACAAGGAAATAATTCGAAAATTAGTAAAGCAGTATCATTCAAAGGGAAATATCCCAGTTTTGAGGGAAATCAAAATCAGTAAAGGACATAGAGTAAAAAATTAATAAAGCTTTAATCAAATAATATTGGAATAACATATGTTAAGCAAGAATCAGAAAACCCTAGGTAAAGTAAGAATCACACTAAGTCGGGGATTCAAACTAGAGCATCAAGAATCTGAAACCCTAACAGGGCAGATAGGGTAAAAAGAAAATCACAAGAAGCACATATCGTTTCATAAGAAACAAGCACACATAAAGATTGAACGAACACATTATCAGAGACGACCTAAAATTAGGGCTTTTTAGCATAATAAGTAAGATAGCAAGAAAAACATAACAGAATCGTTAAAACATAGTAGAAAGTACTTAAAATCAGGAGAAGAATCGATTTTAAAAAAGGGTTAAGAAATCCTAGTTTGAAAGTGAAGAAATCATTTAAGAACAGAGAGATTTATTTGAAGAAAACATGTAAAACCCCATAGTATTCATAGATATATTACAAATCTAAAGAGTCGGAAGGTTCAGAGTTTAGGGTTTCCAAAAAGAACCCGGAAAAGAGGAAGAAAACTTAGAGATATTACCGGTCTTTGGCCGGAAAAGGGTAGATCTTACTCGACCAGCCATAGATGGCCGGGAAAATGGCATGAGACCGGAGAGATGAGTGGAACCGCCTCTGGTTCACCTGAGAGCTTCAAACGGTGACACAAGTGCAAAGGATGGAGCCATAGGGCTGGCAGGAGGTGAGACCTCCATGGTTTCCGGCGAGGAAGTTGCCGGAGAAGGGAGGACAAGGGCCTAGTAGAAACGAAGAGCTTAAAGTGAAGGGAGAGAACTCAGAGAGACGGCTGAGAAAAATGAGAAGGGGGAAATGAGACGGGAGAGGGTAGTCTTTAGGTCTTAATTTGGTAAGGTCGAATCTGGACCGTTGATTTGAATTAATCAACGGTTCAGATTAATAGGTCCTTGGGCTGGGTAGGATTTTAGGTCTGGGCTGGGTAACTGGGCCAATTTAATCAGGTGGGTTTGGATTTAATTAGGGGCTAGAATTTAAATAAAAACGGCTAGCTGTTAAGTACACAATTAAAATGTTAAAATGCTCAATTAAAATTAATTAAAAGTAACTAATAACTGAAAAAATGAAATTTGATGATTAAGAACTTAAATAAAAATGGTTAATCAGGATTTAAAAAATATAAATGACCAATTATTGGATAATAATAGCATAAAACATATGGTTAGGCTATAATTGCAAAATTGTTGCAATTATAGCCAAAAAGTGTCAATTTGACCAGTTGTGAAATAATTTGATCTTAACATGACAAAAAACAATGTATTAAGTCAAGGGTGTCTTTGAAATCATTTGTAATGCAATTTATAATTAATTATTAGAGATAAAAATACTGGATAAATTAGAAATAAATTAATAAAAATATGAGAAAATTATGGAAAAACACCAATTGTTATAGAAAGTGATTTTGAAGGTATATATGCAAATTTTAAAATAATATGAGGAAAAATTGGGTACCAACAGGCCCACATGCTCGGATTCCGGAAATTCTTGAAGGAAACACTTACCCATACCCTAAGGATCATTAATATCTGGTTTTTGTATGATTTCATAGCTGGTTTAGTGGGTAATTCCCCAAATTTCATAAAGCCCTAGGTTACTACTCTAACTCTTGATTTTCACTAATTAGGAGGTTAATCTACCTAGGATTTCATGTGTTAAACTAATATTAGAGTGGAAATTACTCACATTTCAGTAGCTAGGTCGTTTGGCCCTTTTCCAAGCTCTTAAGGTTGACTATGGAGAAAGACACGGCTGAAAAATGATTATGTTCCGAGTTTTAAAGAACCCACTGCCTACAGAGGTTCCGTACCTGCGGCTCAAGGACCGCACCTGTGGTCTCGCGCCTGCGAGAGAAGACTCACACCTGCGAAAGAGGGGCAAGGGGCCTAGGCTCGCACCTGCGGAGAGGAGCGCGCACTTGCGGCTCTGCTCCTGCGGATATTGTCCGCACCTGCGAGAAATGGGCAGCCTCACCTGAAGCCACACCTGCGAGGTAAGGACCGCAGGAGTGGTCTCCCACCTGCGACTGGTCAACCGCACCTGCGATCACAGCAGGTCAGGTGCACCAGCAACTCTTTCAGCTGGTTTTTGGCCTCGTTTGGTGCTCGAGAGGCACCTGGGCCAACCCGAGCCCCCGTCCAAATATACCAACAAGTCCCAAATCATAATAAGGACTCACTCGAGCCTTCGAAACACGCAAAATAATGCTAAAACTAAAAATCACACCTCAAAACCCCTAGGATCAAACTTAGGAACTTTAAGCTTTCTTGAATTTGCTAACAATGTGCCGAATCGACCTATACTACTCGGAATGACACCAAATTTTACAAGCAAGTCATAATGACATAACAGATCTATTCCCGAACTCGAAATTCTGTTTGGACCTCAATAACACAAAAACACATCCCAAACCACAATATGAACCTAAGGAAACTCTTATTTCGCTATTGGGCGCCGAAACGCTCCCGGGTCATCCAAAACCCATTCCGAACATACGCCCAAGTCCGAAATCATCATACGGAGCTACCAGAACCGTCGAAATTTGATTCCGAGGTCGTTTACTCAAAACGTTGACTGAAGTCAAACTTGGCCTTAAAGGCCAACCTTAAGGAACCAAGTGTTCCTATATCACTCTAAACGCTTCCGACTCCCGAACCACCCGTCCCCGCCAGTCATAAATCACAATAAGCCACTATGGGAAATTTCATTTAGGGGAACGAGGTTCGATAACGCAAAATGACCGGTCGGGTCGTTACATTCTCCACCTCTTAAACAAACGTTCGTCCTCGAACGCGTCTAGAATCATACCTGAAGTGCTGAATAAGTGCGGATATCTGCTCCGTATGAACTCTTCGGACTCTCAGGTCGCCTCTTCGGCTGGTTGGCCCCTCCACTGGACATTCACAGTAGAAACTCTCTTGTACCTCAACTGGCGATCCTGCCTGTCAATAATGGCAACTGTCTCCTCCTCGTAGCCCAATCTATCATCCAACTGAATAGGGCTGAAATCAACCACGTGAGAGAAGTCGACGTGGTACCTCCGGAGCATGGATACATGAAAGACCGGATGAAATCCTGACAAACGGGGAGGTAAATCTAGCTCGTAAGCAACTTCCCCAACTCGCCTCAACACCTCGAAGGGACTTATAAACCTCGGGCCCAGCTTGCCCTTCTTTTCGGACCTTATAATACCTTTCATCGGCGATACCTTCAACAGAACCTTATCTCCCTCCATAAATGATACATCACACGCCTTCTGATCCGCGTAACTCTTCTATCTGGACTGTGCTGTGCAGAGCCTCTCCTGAATCAACTTCACTTTATCCAAAGTATCCTTCACTAGGTCGGTGCCATATAACCTAGCCTCTCCAGGCTCAAACCACCCGATAGGAGAACGATATTGCCGACAATACAAGGCCTCAAATGGAGCCATCTCGATGCTAGACTGATAACTATTATTATAAGCAAAATCGGTCAAACGAAAGAACTGGTCCCACTGACCTCCGAAGTCAATCACACATGCCCTGAGCATGTCCTCCAATATCTTAACTGTACACTCCAACTGACCATCAGTCTGAGGGTGGAATGCTGTGCTGAGATCTATCTGGCTACCCATATCACTATGCAATGCTCTCCAGAAGTGCGAGGTGAACTGAGGACCTCGATCTGATATAATGGACACTGGCACACCGTGCAACCAGACTATCTCCCGAGTGTAGATCTGGGCAAACCTCTCAGAAGTATATGTAGTATCCACTGGAATGAAATGCGCCGATTTGGTCAACCTATCCACAATGACCCAAACCGCGTCAACCTTCCGCAAAGTCTAAGGTAACCCAACCATGAAGTCCACAATGATGCGCTCCCATTTCCAATCGGGAATGGGCATCCGCTGAAGTAGGCCCCCTGGCCTCTGGTGCTCATAATTATCCTTCTGGCAATTAAGACACCTAGCCACATACTCCACAATCTCCTTCTTCATCCGCCTCCACCAGAAATGCTACTTCAAATCACGATACATCTTCGTAGCACCAGGATGAACAAAGTACCGTGAATTGTGTGCCTCCTCTAAAATACACTCTCTCAGGCCATCGACATTAGGAACACATAAACGGCCCTAAAACCCCAGAACACCATCCTCGCCAATAGTAACCTCCTTGGAACCACCCTGAACCACTGTCTCCCGTAGCTCTGCCAAGTACGGATCATCAAATTGCCGAGCCTTAATCTCTCCCAATAACGAAGACTGAGCAACCACATGTGCTTAAACTCGGCGAGGCTCTGAAAGGTCTAATCTCACCAGGCGATTAACCAAGGACTAAATCTCCAAGGCTAGAGGTCTCTCCTCTGCTGCAATATAAGCCAAGCTACCTATACTCTCCGCCTTCCTGCTCAAAAAATCTACCACCATATTTGCCTTGCCCGGATGATAAAGAATGGTGATATCATAATCCTTGAGCAGCTCAAGCCACCTGCGCTGCCTCAAATTAAGATCCCTCTGCTTGAACAAGTGCTGCAAGCTGCGGTGGTCTGTATAAACCTCACAGGACACCTCATACAAGTAATGCCTCCAAACTTTAAAGGCATGAACAATCGCCACCAAATCCAAATCGTCCACATGGTAATTCTTCTCGTGAACCTTCAGCTAGTGTGAAGCATAAGCAATAAATCTCCCCTCCTACATCAACACACACCCCAAGCCAATGCGTGAAGCGTTACAATACACTGTATACATCCCAGAACCGGAAGGCAATACCAGAACTGGTGCTGAGGTCAATGCTATCTTGAGCTTCTGAAAGCTCGCCTCACACTCTTCGGACCATCGGAATGGGGCATTCTTCTTATTCAATCTAGTCAGTGGGGCTGCAATAGATGAAAAGCCATACGCAAATTGCCAGTAGTAGCCTGCAAGACCCAAGAAACTCCTGATCTCTGTAGTTGAAGTAGGACATGGCAAACTCTGAACTGCCTCAATTTTCTTAGGATCAACCTTGATACCCTCTCCGGATACCACATGTCCCAAGAATTCCACGGAATCCAAACAAAACTCACACTTGGAGAACTTGGCATATAGCTTCTGTTCTCGCAAAGTCTGGAGCACCACTCTCAATTGCTGCTCGTGCTCTCCCAGGCTACGTGAGTAAATCAGAATGTCATCAACGAAGACAATGACAAAAAAATCAATGTACGGCTTGAGCACCCTGTTTCAATTCCATAAATGCTGCTGGGGCATTAGTCAAGCCAAAGGACATCACCAAGAACTCATAATGGCCATATCTCATACGAAAAGCAGTCTTTGGAACATCTGAGGCCCGAATCCTCAACTGATGATATCCCGATCTAAAATCAATGTTAGAAAACACCCGAGCACCCTGCAACTGGTCAAACAAATCATCGATGCGTGGAAAGGGATACTTGTTCTTAATGGTGACCTTGTTCAACTGGCGGTAATCAATATACAACCGCATGGACCCATCCTTCTTCTTCTTCACGAATAGAACTGGAGCACCCCATGGCGATACACTCAACCTGATGAAACCCTTATCCAAAAACTCCTCAAGCTGCTCCTTCAACTCTTTCGGAGCCATAAGATATGGAGGAATAGATATCGGCTGGGTGCTTGGAGCTAAATCAATGCAGAAATCAATATCACAATCTGGAGGCATGCCTGGAAGGTCTGAAGGAAATACATCGGCAAACTCTTGAACCACTGGAACTGAATCAATCGTCGGAGACTCGGCGGTGGTGTCCCGCACATAAGCAAGATACGCCAGACAACCCTTCTCGACCATATGTCGAGCCTTCAGGAAAGAAATAACCCGACTGGCTGCACTAACAGAGGGGCCCCTCCACTCCAGCCTAGGAAACTCGGGCATGGCTAAAGTAACTATCTTGGCATGGAAATCTAGCACGTCATGATAGGGAGATAGCCAATCCATGCCTAGAATAATTCTGAAATCAACCATGTCGAGCAATAGGAGATCCTCTCTGGTCTTGAACCCACAAAATGAAATCACACAGGACCGATAAATCTGGTCTACTACCATAGAATCGCCCACGGGGTTGGACACATAAATAGAAGTACCCAAGGACTCGCGAGGAACATCCAGGAAATAAGCAAATAAGGCTGACACATATGAATAAGTGGATCCTGGATCAAATAACACTGATGCCTCTCTACCACATACTAAAATAGTACCTGTGATCACGGCATCTGAGGCCACTGCATCTGATCAGGCCGGAATAGCATAGAATCTAGTTGGAGCACTGGATAACTAACCTCCGCTAGAATGAATAGGGGACGACAGAGCTCCCTTTTCCTGGCCTCCACCTCTAGGATGACCTTTACCAGCCTGTCCTCCACCTCTTGGTGGACGAATCGCTGGTGCTGAAAATGTAGGCTGATAACTCTGCTGAACGGCCTTGCCTCAAAGTTTAGGACAAGTCCTCCTCATATGGCCTGGATCCCCACACTCATAATATCTCCCCGGTAGCATGGCTTGCTTCCCTGAAGAAGAACCCTGGATAGCTAGGGGATGGTGAGAACCCTCCGGCATAGCACTGAAGTAAGAACTAGAAGACCCCTGATGACCGGAATACCTGCCTGGGGAACCCTGAATGGCTGGTGGACGGTAGGAACTCTCCGTCATGACGCTGAAATAGGGCCTCACTGGAGCACCACGGGGAGGTGGTGGAGGAGCTAAATATGGAGGCCTGCTAGGCCGGCCTTACCGAACTGACCTTTACCCCTGGCTGGGGCACCTCTGAAATCTCCAGAAAATCTAGCTCTCTTGTCTTGTTGAATATGCTCTCTACCCCTCGATCGATAACCCTCAATCCAGCGAGCTATCTTGACCAAAAGCTGATAGGGAGTCCCCATCTCCACCTCTCGGACCATGTTGGCCTAATACCTGAGTGAAACCCAGCTACAAATCTCCGCACTCTCTCAGCATTAGTAGGAAGTATCATAAGGGAATGACGAGACAAATCGAAAAAGCTGGCCTCGTAATCTGTCACTGACATCTGTCCCTGCTCCAGCTACTCAAACTGATACCGCAACTCTTCACTCTCGGAGGATGGAATATACCTATCCAGGAACAGCTGAGTGAGCTGCTCCCAAGTGATGGAAGGGGAACCTTCCAGTCTACCAAGGATATAGGACTGCGACCATCTGCGGGCCTTGCCCTCAAGCTGAAAAGTAGTGAAGTCCACTCCATGGGACTCCAGTGTCCTCATGTTGTGCAGTATGTCCCTGCACCTATCAATGAAGTCCTGGGCATCCTCGCCCTTCTCACCTCTGAAGATAGGAGGGTGCAATCGGGTCCATCTATGGTCTGAGCTCAGGTGCTGCTGCTACAGGCTGGGCCCCACCCATGGGCACTGTACCCGGGGTCTGATAAACTGCTGCTGCATGGCCTGCGGCCTGGGCAGTAAGGGTCTGGACTCCCCCTCCTGCTTGAGATGTGGCAGGATCTGCTGGAAATAAACCAACGTGCGTCATAGTGTCCATGAATCTCATCATACGGCCCATGACCTCCTGGAAGCCTAACGCCGTCATAAAGTCTACTGGGACAGGATCTGCTGGGGGAACCTCACCCTGCTTCTCAGTAATGGGATCCTTTACCGGACCCGCTGGGGGGTGTTAACGGAACAGCTCTGGGACGCCCTCGTCTGGGTCGGTGCCCTCCCCCGGCCTCAGCCACGACCTCGGGCGGTGGGGGTAGCAGCATCTCCCGGGTCTTGAACGTCAGCCGCGCGATTCCTCACTATCTGTGAGAGAATAGAAGAATAAGATTTAGTAAACCATCAACTTCACGATAGAGCATGATTAAAGAGAGGTTTCCTAACACCCTATAGCCTCCCGAAGATAAATACAGATGTCTCCGTATCGATCCGCAAGACTCTATTAGGTTTGCCTGTGACTTGTGAGACCTACGTGAACCTAGAGCCCTGATACCATGTTGTCACGACCCAAATCCCAACTTAGGTCGCGATGACGCCCAACTTTGATGTCAGGCAAACCAACCTTAATTTACTAGTGATCCCTTTTTAATTTATAAAACAATTTCCCATACTTGAGAGGTTTTCTTTTAGATTTCAAATTTCGAAGTAAACAAGTGACTTAGACAACCAAAAGTGAGTAATAAATATAGTAATCACCACCGATAATTACAACCCAAAAGAATAGAATATCCACTACGTGGGCATCCCAGGAACTGGCGTCACAGGTCTACGGGCATCTAATAAAAATGAGTATCCAAAAGAAAGTTCAAGTTTGCCCTACTGTCAGGGACGAGCTCCGGATGAATGCCCAAATGCACCTGCCTCAGAGCCTGTACAATTAAGTACAGAAGCGTAGCATGAGTACATAAACAGATATGTATCCAGTGAGTATCACGCCTAATCTCGAAGAAGTAGAGATGAGAGGTAGACGTGATACTTAATAGGGTCAAAATTTCTAAATAACATAATTTAATAAGGACTAGGCAAGCATAACAGTCGTAGTAATCACAAAGACATAAAATATCAAGTTTAAGTGTAATTACCTTTGCATGTCAAATTTCACTAGCATATAATGTACTAAATTCCCTTATTCACATGAAACAGTTTATACAATTACAACAAAACTCCCAGTAAATTATATAGCACATAATAGGCCGAAAGCGTACGGCCGAAGCATCGCGAAAATAAATGTGCACTACCGAGGGTCGAACGACTCGAACCATAGATGCATCTATTACCCCGCTCGTGAATCGAACATGCGACGCAGTTGACACAATAGTAGGGCTATCCCGCTCACGAATCATACATATGATGCAGGGACCGTATACATACACGTAATTTTTCAATATTTAGGGATTTAACAGAGATTGTATGTAAAAGCAAGAACTTAAGCAATATTATTTTTGAACGTAACTCCTAATACTCTCATACCAGTTCAAGGATACTATGCAACTCAAATACATTTAGGGACATATGTAAGGCACATAAAAGCATGCTTGTGAGTCCTAGAACTACCCAACATAACATAATAGTAGCTACGCACGGACTCTCGTCACTTCGTGCGTGCGTAGCCCCCGCAAATAAGGACATGCAATTATTTATTATCACCTATGGTGACAATTCCCTCTTACAAGGTTAGAAAGGAGAATCACCTCGTGTAGGACCTACTTTCCGGGTCAAGAACGCGCCCGAACCTCCAAACTCGTCTCTCAAGGACTCGAAACTAGTCAAATATTGTATACAAAATACACCCCGGGCCCACATGCTCGGATTCCGAAATTCTTGAATGAAACACTTACACATACCCTAAGGGTCATTATTATATGGTTTTTGTATGATTTCATAGCTAGTTTAGTGGGTAATTCCCCAAATTTCATAAAGCCCTAGGTTTCTACTCTAACCCTTGATTTTCACTAATTAGGAGGTTAATCTACCTAGGATTTCATGTATTAGACTAATATTAGAGTAGAAATTACTCACCTTTCAGTAGCTAGGTCGTTTGGCCCTTTTCCAAGCTCTCAAGGTCGACTATGGAGGAAGAAATGGGTGAAAAATGATTCTGTCCCGAGGTTTAAAGAACCCATTGCTTATAGAGGTTTCGCACCTGCAGCTCAAGGACCGCACCTGCAGTCTCGCGCCTGCGAGAGAAGACTCGTACCTGCGAAAGAGGGGCAAGAGGCCTGGGCTCTTACCTGCGGAGAGAAGCTCACACCTGCGGCTCCGCTCTTGCGGATATTGTCCGCACCTGCGAGAAATGGGCAGCCTCACCTGAAGCCGAACCTGCGAGGCAAGGACCGCAGGAGCGGTCTCGCACCTGCAACTGAGCAACTGCACTTGCGGTAACACTAGGTCAGGTGCACCAACAACTGCTTCAGCTGGTTTTTGGCCTCGTTTGGTGCCCGAGAGGCATCTAGGCCCACCCGAGCCCCCGTCCAAATATACCAACAAGTCCCAAATCATAATACGGACTCGCTCGAGCCTTCAGAACACCCAAAATAATGCTAAAACTCAAAATCACACCTCAAAACCCCTAGGATCAAACTTAGGAACTTTAAGTTTTCTTAATTTGCTAACAATGCACCGAATTGACTTATACTACTCGGAATGACACCAAATTTTGCAAGCAAGTCATAAATGACATAACAGATCTATTCCCGGTCTCAGAATTTTGTTCGGACCTCAATAACACAAAAACACATCCCAAACCACAAGAGTATTTTGTTGGATTGTTCAGTTTGATTATTATTTAGTTTAGTTATTATCAGTTTAATTGTTTAGTTTGATGTGTTACTGGTTGCTTCATTCAACCTCTTTAGAACATAGTGTTTAGGACGCCAATCAGTTTTAAAATTTGTACTCCCTATTGGAATGAAATAAAATATGTCTGTTGAATTTTAAAAAAACATATATTATGAACTGAATTGAATGTTTTAATTTGTCTATATTGTTGGAACCTTGTAAGTGCCAAAGTGTTATCATTTTGCACCTATTTTAATCCGTACTACTTTGTTTCATAAGTACTCAACTGTAACGACCCGGCCAGTCGTTCCGTAATATTTAGCCCTGTTTACCCTGTTTCTGCTTTATCATGTGTTGCTTAGCCTAATTATTTCGTGTTGAGTCAGTTGGTTCGGGTTCAGAGTGGTCGTGGTGAGAAATGAGACACTTAGTCTCTTAGGTTGACCTTATGGTTAGAAAAGTCAACCAGAAATTGTATATTAGGTAAACGATCACGGAATGGGAGATTTGTGGATCAGATAGTTTCATTAGGTGATTTGGAACTTAGGAGTGTGCTCGGAATGTCATTTGGAGGTCCGGAGTAGAATTAGGCTTGACTTGGCAAAATTTAGTTTTTGGCAATTTCCGGTCGGCAGTGGAAAATTAGCTATCTGGTTCAGAATGGAATTCCGGAAGTTGGAACAGGTTTGTAGCGCCATTTTGGATGTGTGTGCAAATTTTCAGGTCATTAGGACGAGTTTTGGGTAGTTTAGGCATCGTTGGTGATTTTCGGAAGTTTTAAAAATCCTTAGGCTTGAATCATCGGTTGGTTTGGTGTTTCGATGTTATCTTGGGTGTTCCGAGGGTTCGACTAGGTTCGGGTGATAATCTATGACTTGTTGGTACTTTTGGTTGAGGTCCCGAGGGACTTGGGATGAGTTCGGATGGTTATCAGCATGATTTTTGGTAATGTGGAACTGCAGGTGTAAAGCTTTCTGGTTTTCCGCACCTGCGGAAAGGGAGCTGCATGTGCGAGGTCGCTGGTGCGGTCTGGGAGCCGCAGATGTGGAGTTTGAGGGGCTAAGCTATTTTCGCAGATGCAGAACCTTGGGTAAAAAAGGTCGCAGGTGCAGATCGCAGGTGCGGGCTTATGGACCACAGGTCCGAGGTTGGATTTTTAGAGGAATTTTTGTAGAAGCGCACCTGGGACCGCATGTGCGGTTAAAAGACCGCAGGTGCGGTTTCACTGGACAGAGAGTATAAATACCAACCTTCACGAAATTTGGTTATTTCATCAAAGTTTTCATGAATATTTGAACTTGAGAGAGAGTTTTGAAGAGGGAAATCAAAAGAACTTTGTGGAGATTCGGAGTAATCGGGAGCCGATTCGAGAGGCAAGAGCATCATAGATTAGTATTTGGGCCGGTTTGAGGTAAGTAATGACTGTAAATCTTGTCTTGAGGGTATGAAACCCCTGACTTCACATTTTATTACTTTTTGGAGTGGCGTACATACTAGATGACGAGTGTGTGGCGCGCACGGTTGGGGGATTTTGACTTGGTCCGTCCGGTAGCAACTATTATGTTGCGTATTTAATGCTACTTCATATGATATTCATGTCTTAAGACTATTATCATATTTTGGGCTGTACGCCACGTTTGGGGACTTGTGCCGACCATCTGGAAGACTATTATGAACTCCGTCTATTTTATATACTGATTCGTTTTGATTTCTATGGAATTTGTGAAAAGGCACATTTTCAAATGATATTTTACTGAGATTCACTTTTAAATGTTATAAGGCATCATATTTGTGTTTTCTGAATGAAGAAGTTAATTTTCTGTGTATTTATGACTGCTTTTACGTGTTTTGTTGCCTTAGACATTATTTACTTTCATTACTACTGATTTGGTGTACTCATATTACTCCCTGCACCTTGTGTGCATATTTAGGTGCTGGTTCTGAGCGCTAGCTATTTTTGCATTCTCTTGGAGCTCTTTTCGGATTTTGAGGTAGCTGTTTGGCGTCCGCAACACGCTCTCTTTTCCCTTCTTATCCTGTTATTCGATATCATTTCCTAGAACTGGTTCTAGTAAAGAAATAGTATCACGTTGTATTGTTTGTAGATGCTCATGACGGTTGACTCCAAGATTTTGGGGTAGTGTATAAACTATTTTATTCGTTTTATTTCTTTAAACTGTTAAACCGGAAGAATTTTATGGAATATCAAACAATTTTGAATTTAAGGGAAAGTCCTTATGTTATTTCGCGGTAGATTGGCTAGCCTAGTATCATGATAGGCGCCATCACGGCCGGGTTAGGATTTGGGGTCGTGAAAAGTTGGTATCAGAGCCGTAGTTTACATAGGACTCACCGGTCATGAGCAGGTTTAGTAGATTCTTGCGGATCGGTACGGGGACGCCTGTACTTATCTTCGAAAGGCTACAAAACCCTTAGGAAAAAATCTCACATTCTTGAATTCTGTCGTGCGAATCTGTTGATTCCAGAAACTAAAATTTTGTTGTTTTCATTCTCTCACAGATGGTGAGGACTCACGCTACCGATCAGGGTGACCAGACACCAGCTAGACCAGCGAGAGGTCGAGGCCGTCGCAGAGGGAGGGGTGCAGCCCGCGCAGCAGCCGTGGCAGTACCCGTGGATCCACCTACTATTTAGGATCAGGTCCCTGCCGTGGATGTTCCGATGGGACCCGCGCAGGCACCATCAGTGCCTATTGTGATTCCAGGACTTCAGGAGACTCTGGCTCAGATTTTGACTGTGTGCACCAGTCTTGCACAGGCAGTCGTTATTTCTTCTACTGTTGCTACTTCTCAGGCCGTGGGAGGCACTCAGACTCTAGCTTCCTGTACGCCTGAGCAGGTTATTCAGGGGCTTCAGACTGCGGAGGCAGTTCTAGCCCAGCCGGTTGCCCCAGCTCAGGATTTTGTGATTCCAGTCATGCCAGACGATGAGCAACGCAGTTGGAGAGATTTGGTAGACTTTAGCCTCCGACATTCAGTGGTTCTGAGGGCAAGGATGCCCAGGGTTTCTTGGACAAGTGTTAGAGGATGCTTCATACTGCAGGGATACTGGAGACCAGTGGGGTCTCGATTATTACCTTCCAGTTCTTGGGGCTGCTTTTACTAGGTGGGAGCCTTATGAGAGGTGTAGGCCTATTGGTGCAGCACCCCTTACTTGGCAGCAGTTCTCCACTCTCTTCTTAGAGAGGTATGTTCCCTATTCTCACAAAGAGGATCTGCGTAGGCAGTTTGAGCAGCTGCGCCAGGGTGAGTTGATAGTGATGCAGTATGAGATGAGGTTTTCAGAGCTAGCCCGTCATGCCACAGAGTTGGTTCCTACTGAGAGATAGAGAGGATTAAGAGGTTCGTGGATGGACTCACTTATCAGCTCCATATTCGGATGACTAGAGAGAGAGTTTCAGGTGCTACTTTCGAACAGGTTGTTGATATTGCTCGAGATATTTAGTCTGTTCGCCACCATCAACGAGAGGAGAGGGAGGCCAAGAGGCCTCGTGGATCTGGTAGTTTTAGCGATGCTCCTTCCAGAGGACAGTTTCAGCATGGTAGAGGCCGTTCATTCAGGCCTCCTCAGCCAGTCCGCCCAGCCTATAGTGGTGCATCTTCGAGGCATGGTCCCCACAATTCTCATTCGGGCCGTTATTCATTAAGTGCCCTTCCGTCGCAGAGTGTATCTCAAGCACCATCAGTTCAGGGTTCCTCTATGCATGGTTCTTCTAGTGGCTATTCTGGTGCCAGGGGTTTCTTTCAGTCCCCGTCTCCAGCTCCAGGGAGTTGTTTCGAGTGTGGAGAGTTTGGACATGTATGGAGGCAGTGCCCTCGTCGCCTTGGTGGGTCTTCTCAGCAGAGGGGCCAGCCCTCGACTTTAGCTCCAGTTACTTTTCGGACGTGTTTCCTGTAGACCTGCCACCTAATAGGGATATTGATTTTTGTATTGATCTGGTGCCAAGCATTCAGCCTATTTCAATTCCACCTTATCGTATGACACCAACAGAGTTGAAGGAATTGAAAGAGCAGATGTAGGAACTCCTAGATAAGGGGTTCATTCGGCCTAGTGTGTCACCTTGGGGTGCACCAGTGTTGTTTGTAAAGAAGAAGGATGGTTCCAGGAGAATGTGTATTGACTACAGGCAGTTGAACAAAGTTACAATTAAGAATAAGTACCCTTTTCCTTGTATTGATGATTTGTTTAAACATCTTCAGGGAGCCAGGGTATTCTCTAAGATTGACTTGAGATCCGGGTATCACCAGCTGAAGATTTGGGATTCTGATATTCCCAAGATAACTTTCAGGACTCGTTATGGTCACTATGAGTTTATGGTGATGTCTTTTTGGCTGACCAATGCCCTAGCAGCGTTCATGCATTTGATGAAAAACGTGTTTCAACCGTATGTGGATTTATTTTTTATTGTATTCATTGATGACATCCTGGTGTATTCTCGTAGCTAGGAGGAACACGCTCATCATTTGAGAGTGGTTTTACAGAGATTGAGGGAGGAGAAGCTTTATGCAAAGTTCTCCAAGTATGTGTTTTGGCTTGGCTCAGTAGCTTTCTTGGGGCACGTGGTGTCCAGTGAGGGTATTCAGGTTGATCCGAAAAAGATAGAGGCGGTGCAGAGTTGGCCTAGACCGTCCTCAGCTACAGAGATTAGGAGCTTCCTTAGTTTGGCGGGGTATTACCATCGCTTTGTGGAGGGATTCTCTTCTATTGATTCGCTCTTGACCAAATTTACCCAGAAGGGTGCTCCGTTCAGGTGGTCGGACGAGTGTGAGGAGAGCTTTTAGAAGCTCAAGGTTGTATTGACCTCAGATCTAGTGTTAGTATTTCCATTAGCTTCAGGTTCTTATATCGTATATTATGATGCCTCGAGGATAAGCATCAGTTGTTTTTTGATGCGGGAGGGTAGGGTGATTGCCTACGCCTCGTGCCAGTTGAATACTCATGAGAAGAATTACCCAGTGCATGATCTCGAGCTAGCAACCATTGTTCACGCCTTGAAGATTTGGCGTCATTATTTGTATGGGGTGAATTGTGAGGTTTTCCCTGATCATTGTAGTCTGCAACATCTGTTTAAGAAGAAGGATCTAAATTTGTGTCAGAGGAGGTGGTTGGAGCTTCTCAAGGACTATGATATCACTATCCTATACCATCCGAGGAAGGCCAATGTAGTGGCCGATGTCTTGAGTCGTAGAATAGAGAGTTTTGGGAGTCTAGCATATCTTCCAGCAGCAGAGAGACCTTTAACACTTGATGTTCAGTCCTTAGCGGGTCAATTGGTGATATTGGATCTATCAGAGCCCCGCCGGGTATTGGCTTGTGTAGCCTCCGGGTCTTCTCTTTATGACCGGATCAGAGAGCGCCAATATGATGAGCCGCACTTGCTTGTTCTTCAGGATAGGGTTCGACGAGGTGATGCCAGGGATGTAGTTATTTGCGATGATGGGGTTATGCGGATGTAAGGTCGGATATGCGTGCCTAATGTGGATGGGCTTCAAGAGTTGATTCTAGCAGAGGCCCACAACTCGCGGTATTCCATCCATCCAGGTGCCGCTAAGATGTATCAGGATCTGAGACAACATTACTGGTGGAGGCGGATGAAGAAGGATATTGTTGAGTTTGTAGCTCGGTGTCTCAACTACCAGCATGTAAAGTATGATCACCAGAGACCAGGTGGGTTGCATCAGAGGTTGGATATTCCGGAGTGGAAGTGGGAGCGGATCACCATGGAATTTGTAGTTGGGCTCCCACGGACTTCGAGAAAGTTCGATGCTATATGGGTTATTGTGGATCGGCTGACCAAGTCCGTGCACTTCATTCCTGTTGGTACTACTTATTCTTCGGAGCGGTTAGCTAATATTTATATCAAGGAGATTGTGCGGTTGCATGGTGTCCCAGTTTCTATCATTTCTGGAAGAGGTACTCAGCTCACATCTCAGTTTTGGAGGGCTATGCAGAGAGAGTTGGGTACTCAGGTCGAGTTGAGCACATCATTTCATCCTCAAATGGAAGGACAATCAGAGCGCACTATTCAGATTCTGGAGGAAATATTGCGTGCGTGTGTCATTGATTTCGGGGGTTCATGGAACCAGTTTCTACAACTCGCAGATTTTGCATATAACAATAGTTATCAGTCGAGTATCCAGATGGCTCCGTATGAGGCATTGTATGATAGGAGGTATAGATCTCCGGTTGGTTGGTTTGAGCTGGGTGAGGCTACGCTATTAGGCACAGACTTGGTACAAGATGCATTGGATAAGGTAAAGTTGATTCAGGGGCGGCTTCGCACGGTGCAGTCTAGGCAGAAGAGTTATGCGGACCGGAAGGTCCGGGATTTGTCTTTCATGGTTGGGGAGAAGGTGATACTGAAGGTGTCACCCATGAAGGGTGTTATGCGATTCGGGAAGAGGGGCAAGTTGAGTCCCCGGTTCATTGGGCCTTTTGAAGTGCTTTAGAGAGTTGGAGAGGTGGCTTATAGACTTTCATTGCCACCCAGCTTATCGAGTGTTCATCTAGTGTTTCATGTTTCCATGCTTTGGAAGTATGTTGGTGACCCGTCTCATGTTTTGGACTTCAACACGGTTCAGCTTGAGGGTGATATGTCATATGAGGTAGAGCCGGTAGCTATTTTGGGTCGTCAGGTCAGAAGGTTGAGGTCTAAGGATATAGTTTCAATGTAAGTGCAGTGGAGAGGGCAGCCGGTGAAGGAGGCCACTTAGGAGACCGAGCGGGAGATGCAGAGCAGATATCCTCACTCATTTGAGACTCCAGGTATGTTTCTAGACTCGTTCAAGGATGAACATTTTTTAAGAGGGGGAGAATGTAACGACCCGGCCGGTCGTTCCGTAAGATTTAGCCCTGTTTCTGCTTTATCGTGTGTTGCTTAGCCTAATTATGTCGTGTTGAGTCGGGTTCGGAGTGGTCGTGGTGAGAAATGAGACTTAGTCTCTTAAGTTGGCCTTATGGTTAGAAAAGTCAACTGAAAGTTGACTATTAGGTAAACAATCTCAGAATGGGGGTTTTGTGGCTCAGATAGATTCATTAGGTTATTTGGGACTTAAAGGCGTGCTCGGAACGTCATTTGGAGGTCCGGAGTAGAATTAGGCTTGAATTGGCGAAATTTAGTTTTTGGCGATATACGATCGGTAGTGGAAAATTAGCTATCGGGGTCGTAATGGAATTCTGGAAGTTATAACAGGTTCGTAGCGTCATTTTGGATGTGTTTGCAAATTTTCAGGTCATTCGGACGAGTTTTGGGTAGTTTCGGCATCGTTGGTGATTTTCCAAAGTTTAAAAAATCCTTAGGCTTGAATCATGGGTTGGTTTGGTGTTTCGATGTTATCTTGGGTGTTCCGAGGGTTCGACTAGGTTCGGGTGATAATTTATGACTTTTTGGTACTTTTGGTTGAGGTCCCGAGGGCCTCGGGATGCGTTTGGATGGTTATCAGCATGATTTTTGGTAATGTGGAACTGTTGGTGTAAAACTTTCTAGTTTTCCGCACCTGCAAAAAGGGGAGCCGCATGTGCGAGGTCGCTCGTGCGGTCTGAGAGCCCAGATGCGGAGTTTAAGGGGCTAAGCTATTTTCGCAGATGCGGAACCTTGGGTCGTAGGTGCAGATCGCAGGTGCGGGCTTATGGACCGCAGGTGCGAGGTTGGATTCTTAGAGGAATTTTCACAGAAGCGCACCTGGGACCGTAGGTGCGGTTAAAAGACCGCAGTTGCGGTTTCGCTGGACAGAGAGTATAAATACCAACCTTCACAAAATTTGGTTATTTCATCAAAATTTTCATGCGGATTTGAACTTGAGAGAGAGTTTTGAAGAGGGAAATCAAAAGAACTCTGTGGAGATTCGGAGCAATCGGGAGCCGAATCGAGCGGCAAGAGCATCGCGGATTAGTATTTGGGCCGGTTTGAGGTAAGTAATGACTGTAAATCTTGTCCTAAGGGTATGAAACCCCGTACTTCACATTTTATTACTGTTTGGAGTGGTGCACATACTAGATGACGAGTGTGTGGCGCGCATAGTTGGGGGATTGTGACTTGGTCCGTCCCCTGGCAACTATTAAGTTGCGTATTTAATTCCACTTTATTTGATATTCATGTATTAAGACTATTATTATATTTTGGGTTGTACGCCACATTTGGGGCCTTGTGCCGACCTGTCTGGACCCCTTGGGGGCTATTTACTGCTATTCATCACTATGTTGACTTATGATTTACACTAGTCATTTCTTGTTTAACTGATTTCGAAACCCAGTCTCATTTACACTAATTTTGTGATATAAAATGATATTTTGGGGTAAGTACCCCGTTTATTTGATAGCCCGAGTGGCTTTGAGAGATTTCTGACTGAGTGAGGCCGAGTGCCTATGTTGAGAGGATATTATGGGATCGGGCTGTATATCACAACATGTTGCACTGTTTATGATATGTGAGACGTTGAGAGCCTGAGTTATTATGCCACGAGATAGCTTGATATTAGCGCTTGGGCTGTAGGAGCCCCTCCGGAGTCTGTACACCCCCAGTGAGCACAAGTACCTACTGAGTGCGAGTGCCGAGTGCCGAGTGCCAAGTGATTTGGGAGGCACGAGTGATTATGAGGCCGAGGGGCTGATGCTGAGTGGCTGTGAGACATGTTGAGTGATGATACGCCCGAGGGAAATTTATAATACATGTTTTCATCTGGAAGACTATTGTGAACTCCATCGATTTTATATACTCATTCATTTTGATTTCTAAGGAATTTGTGAAAAGGCACATTTTTAAATGATAATTTACTGAGATTGACTTTTAAATGTTATAAGGCATCGTATCTGTGTTTTCTGAAAGAAAGAGTTCATTCTCTGTGTATTTATGACTGCTTTTACGTGTTTCGTTGCCTTAGACATTATTTTGCTTTCATTACTACTGAGTTGGCATACTCATATTACTCCCTGCACCTTGTGTGCAGATTCAGGTGCTGGGTCTGAGCGCTAGCTATTTTTGCATTCTCTTGGAGCTTTGTTCGGGATTTTGAGGTAGCTGTTGGCGTCTGCAACATGCTCTTTGCCCTTCTTATCCTGTTATTCGATATCATTTCCTACAACTGGTTGTAGTAAAGAAATAGTAGTACGTTGTATTGTTTGTAGATGCTCATGACGGTTGACTCCAGGATTTTGGGGCAGTGTATAAACTATTTTATTAGTTTTGTCTCTTTAAACTGTTAAACCGGAAGAATTTAATGGAATATAAAACAATTTTGAATTTAAGGGGAAGTCCTTATGTTATTTCGCGGTAGATTGGCTAGCCTAGTATCATGATAGGCGCCATCACGACCGGCTTAGGATTTGGGGTCGTGACATCAACTATATATCTTCAAGTATGTAACAACCCGATCGGTCGTTTTGAGAATTTAAGCTCCGTTCGGTGGCATAAGGTCTTGAACAGCTTCGCATTGTGTACATTGACCTATGTGCATGGTTGGATTTAGTTACCAGATGATTCAGAGTCGAATTGGAAGAATGACTGTTGTTTTGGAAGCTTAAACAGTGAAGTTTTGAACCGAATTTGACTTTTATGTAAACGGCTCCGGAACGAGTTATGGATGATGTCAGCAACTTCCTATGGTGATTTTGGGCTGAGGAGCGCGTCTGGAATGTGTTTTTGAGGTCTGTGGTAGATTTCGGCTTGAATTGGCGAAAGTTAGAATTTCGGCGATTTCGGCTGATAGGTGAAATTTTGATATCGGGCTCGGAATGGGATTCTGAAAGTGGCTGTAGGTCAGAAGTGTCATTTGTGACATGTGTGTCAAATTTCAGGTCATTCAGACTAGTTTCGACGTGTTTCGACATCAATTATGGATTTTAGAGATATTATAAGTTCTTAGGCTTGAATCCATGCATAATTGGCAATTTTGATGTTATGTGATGTGTTTTGAAGGCTCGACTAAGTTTGGATAAGGTATTAGGACTGGTTGGTAAGTTTAGTTGAGGTCCCGGGGGCCTCGGGGATGTTTCAGATGCTCAACGGGATGATTTTAGACTTAGAAAACCAGCTGAAGCATTTCTGGTTCTGGTGTTTTTTTCACCTGCGGATGGGGAGCCGCAGGTGCGGACACGCAGGTACGGTGGAGGGCCTCGCAGGTGAGGATTTGAACTGGGTCAGTCAGGCTCGCAGGTGCGGCGAGAGTTCCGCAGGTGCGGAACCGCAGATGCGGCCCAGTGACCTCAGGTGCGGCCCCCACCCTTTTAGTGAGATTTTGCACCTGCGATGTATTTTCCGCAGGTGCGGGACCGCAGGTGCGGTCCAAGGTGACGCAAGTGCAGGATCGGTGGGCAGTTTATACCAAAATCCGAGGGTTTGAAATTCATATTTCCTAAAATTATTTGGAGCTCAGAATTTGGCGATTTTGAGTGGGTTTTGAGGAGAAGATTCATAGGTAACGATTCCTAACCTTATTTCAATTGTATATCATTAATCTATAGAAATTTCTTCAATTTAATCAATGAATTTGTGTGAAAAATCATGAAAATGGGAGGAAGGTTCCCCAAATAGAAATCCGAGAATTTAATGAGATTTTTGATGTCGGTTTTCGATGATTCTTGCTCGAGTGAGTTCGTGAGTGAATGGGTGTTCTAAAATTGTAGCTTTCACTTGTTTTCGAGACGTGGGCCCGGGGGACTTTTTGGGAAATTTTGCTAATTTCGCATCTTAACTTCGAATTTTTTAATTAAACTAGTTGCTTGCAGTATTTTTTACACGATGCTATTGATTTGATTAGATTTGGGCCATTTGGAGTCGGATACTCATGGCAAGAACGTGATTTCAAGTTTTATTTGAGCGGTTGAGGTAAGTATCTTGCCTAACCTTGTGTGGGGGAAATTACCACTTAGGATTTGAGTCTTCTATGTTGATTGTAGTCCGTGTACGCGAGGTGATGAGAGCGTGCTCGAACTTATTTGTGGAAAGTTGACCCTTTAGGAATCTTAGATCCTTATATTCGCCGAGTACGAATTGTCCTTGGAATGATTGAATTTCCTAATTTCTAGTTTCACCTTTACTTGCTTAAATGTAGGATTTCTTACTTTTGGATTTACTCCTCTTGCCTATCTGACTCCTAATTGACTTATCTGAAGAATTTATTCATTTTACTGTCACGCTAGATCCTCTTAACAGCTTATCTCAAATTGCAATTATCTTCATCTCATCCTATAATTATTTTTGGTCTTAACTGAAGTTATGATTATTCTCCTGCTGCTTGTCCTTAAGTGAAATTTTTTGAATATCCTCGTAACTGCTCTACCTTAAAAGAAGTTTAGATATTCTATACCTTAGTTGACTTTCCCTTATATGGAGTTATCGGATTCGTGTAAGTTTTCTTGTTGTTGAAACGTGCATTTGGGTGAGAATCTTATACATTATTTTTCTTCCTTGTTGGGCTGTCCTTATTATGCCTAGTATTCTTTGTTGTGCTTATTCCTTGAGAATTAGCCTTGCTTTTCTTGTGATCAAAGGTTCTTGAATTGGTGTATCTACCATATCTTGTATTATTATAAATTGTTGTTGTTATACTTGTTGTGGTCATTGCATGAGGTTTCTGCCATACAGTTGTGGTCATTATGATGCACGAGGTTTCTGTCATGCGGTTGCTGATATGGGGTTTCCACGAGGTTTCTGCCGTGCCGTGTTTTCTATTCATATTGCACATGTGGCGTGACAAGGAGGGATATGTATATGTGGGTTGCGCATGTGGCGAGACAAGGTGGGAACATGTTTATGCACGTGTGGCGAAACAAGGCGGGCATATACTTTACTATTGCACACGTGGAGAGACAAGGTGGGCTATGTCAGGGATTGTTTGTGATACTTGTATTGGCCTGGGGGCACTCCTTGCTATTAATATTGTGTACCGGAATACTTACGGTGTGAGTTATTCGTGTGGAAATTTGTGAGATGACAATGTACGTGTTTCCCTATTGGTTGTTGAATCATGTTAGGACACCTGCACAAGCATACACGTAGTTAAGTACTATTAATGGATTTAGGGATCTTTGATGTTGTCAAGTATATCTACTCTTGTTGTACTTACCGTATGGGCGGAGATGACCCAATTGGCACGTGAGTCATTCGTGCAGTTAGTACTCGAATGAGCGCGCAAGATGCCAAGTGTTAGGGTTGGAATATTGGGACCCGTAAAAGGTGATTTGTCCGAGGTTCGGAACCTCGCAGAGATGACTACTATTTAACCAAAGAATTAGATCCTTTGATTAAAGCTATTTCTAGGATGAACACAAGTTACTGATAATCAAGGAAATAGAGAAAAATGAATAATAGACCATATTGCAGAAATATAGAAAAGCAAAATAGATTGTATTCGAGAATCAGATGCCTTTACAAGCTGTATTCCCCTCCCTTATATATGAGATTCCTTGATATAGCATACAACTCTTGCTATGATTTCCCATTAATGACTAATTATGACATTAATGGGGCGTTACAAAGGATAACGGTAATTGTGATACAGTTACATAACGCACGAGTAATCAATTGTGGGTTCTTGAATCTGCCCGTAGCTTTGTACAGATTCATTTTGACCGTGTCTTTTCCCTATCTTGATAAGGTTGAGTTTCCCGTGGCTGATGAGCTCGAGGGTTTATTGAATCGTGCCTCTTTGTTCACCTCTTCAAAGAATCACATCAAATTTTTNACCATATATTTATCGATTAATATTTGGTAAGTGGATACTCATTTATGGCGGGAATATTTTGCCGCCTCTTTACCTCGAAACATTGTATCCTTCTCTGAACCATAAGCATCATTTGTCACTTCTATTTAATTGTCCTACCACGTGTCTTTCTTGGATTGGTTCTGCATTTACTCGGCACCTTTTATGGCTTTTTGCGGCTGTGTCAGTCCTGAAGTGACATCTTTAATTATGACTTTTCATCAGTATTTTTTCTTTTTTTTCCATGTTTGACGGTTGTCCTCAAGTATAAATACCTTTCTTTGCTTCCACGAAACACTCTCTAACTTTGTCTTTGGTAAAGAACTTTCTTCTTGCCTTTGTATACATGTCTTCTTCAAATCTACCTAAGGGAGTAATAGATATTGAAAATTTAAAGCCATCTTCTACTCCGACTAGGATTCAGAGGGGTGGTAGACTTAGGAGTCTAGGATCCACTCCTTCGAGAGGCTCCTCTTCTTCTCAGATAGTTTCCCTTCCTTCCGCTAGGTCTCTAGTTTCTCCAAGTTTTAGGGCTTCTTGATCTTTGTCTAGAGGTAGAGGTGAACGCCTTCGTGAATCTGGAGTTGACGTTGTTCCTGCAGAGTTTGTCTTTGCTAGAGATAATCAAGTTCTCGTACAACAATCTTCTTCCCTTGAGAGTGTCGAATGATACCCCACCCTTATTACTGAGGGTCAGATTTCCCTTGTTCGTAGGGAGTGTTTTTGGAGGCCTGATTTCCCTGTCTACATTCCGAATAGTAATCAAAGAATAACGTCTTACAAGCCGGGATATTCTTTTGTTTATATGTACCATTTTACTCTAGGGTTTAGAACTCCCATTGATCCAATCATAATTGAATTTTGTCGTTTCTTCAATATCTGCTTAGGACAAGTTGGTCCGTTTGTATGGCGAGTTGTCGCATGTCTTAGGAGTTTAGCTTCTTTAGCCTCGGTTCCTTTTACTTTCAACCATCTTATTCATCTGTACCCTCCTACCTTGTTTCGTCAAGGGGTTTTTACTCTGACTTCTAGGAGCAAAAGAGTGTTGGTAACCCCTGGAGATGATAAGGAT
>MDKI01057372.1:0-28791 GCA_005239505.1 Nicotiana paniculata | reverse complement strand
ATACTAGAATAAGATGAAGAAAACTGATAATCCTTGCTCCTTCAATGATCTTGTGTGTATATTTGCTCTCCAAAAACGCCTCCCCCTTCAAATATGTGTTCTTGGGTCTATTTATATGGTTGGGATAAACCCTAACTGTGTAAGAGACTTCTATTCTCACTTGGAAACACTTAAAAACCTTTAAAACTCAGAGTTTACTGAAACAGGTACCCCAGGCGTTTGAAGGGTAACGCCTGGTACCCCTTGGCGTTTGGAGGATAACCCCTGGCTAACGCCAGGCACCCCCTGGCCTTAAGAGCCAAATGCCTGGCTAACGCCAGGCTTGTCCCGGGTCGCTCCTTTTCGACTCTTGAGCGTATTTCTCGACGTTTATGCTCTCATTTAGCTCGGCTTCCGTTTCAAATTCACCTACACATTAAATAAACCCCATTAGGCACATACGACGTGTATTTTTATCATTAAAGCACATAAAATGCAAGGTATATACTGCTTAAAATCATGAATTCTAGCCACGCATCAACACCCCACACTTAGACTCTTGCTCGTCCTCGAGCTATATCCTTCAACACGTACATATATATTCTACATTAGAGTATGAGTACAAAAATAATGTGTACTCATTAAGTATCCCGCCTAACCTCAGAGAGGTAGTGACGAGAGGTCGAATTAGATATTTGCGAGAAGACAATTTAGCATAATCAAGTGAGACACTAAGCATGTATGTCATAAGAAATTCATAAAAAATCAGGAATAAGTAATATCAACTCCTTCCACATTTATCACTTTAAATCTTCGTCATTTCAGTTGAAAATTAAATCATAATCAGGGAAAAGAAACACCAGACTTATTTCACATTTTATACATCAATTCTTCTTCTTCTTAACTGGCCATTACAAACTTCCGTAGGCCGATAAACATATATAAAGATGAAATATCCAGCATTTATCATACGCAAACAAAGTGCCGAGGGTCGAACGGCGCAGACCAACAATAATAAACTGTGCACTGCCGAGGGTCGAACAGCCCGAACCATAGATGCATATATCTGCCCCGCTCGGGAATCGATCATGTGACGCGGTTATACATAAATACAGGGTTATCCTGCTCACGAATCATACCTGCGACTCAGGCACCCATAGATACACAAAAATACAAGGTTATCATGCTCGTGAATCATACATGCGACTCAGGCACTCATAGATACACATAAGTACAGGGTTATCCTGCTCGCGGATCATACATGCGACTCAGGCACCCATAGATACACATATTCACACAACAAGTCCACGTTTTTATCAAGAGAGCAGTTACTCAGGAAAGTGGTAAAATTCTTCTTAAAGGAACACGAAAAATAGCATTTAAATCTTTGTTTTGAAACTCATTTGCCAAGTTTAATAATATTCAATAATATAACCTTATCAGGAACACAATTATCCACGGAGGGATCAATTCTCTTTCTATATGATTAAGAAAAGTAAACTCTATCCTTCGGAAATATTTAATTACTAATTGATAGCATCCCATGATATTTTATTGACAAGGTCGCAAGTACGACAAGTAAAGCATGCTAGTGGGTCCTAGACTATCCGGACATGGCATAATAGTAGCTACGCACGGACTTCCGTCACCTCGTGCGTACGTAGCCCCCGCAGATAATAGCACATATTTAACTAGTTCACCTAGGGGGATAATTCCCCCTCACAGGGTTAGAAACGAGACTTACATTACTCTGAAATTCCATAACCGGCTCCAAAGCCCTTCCGACGACTCCAATTGATGCACAACGCCCCAAAACTATCCAAATAACGACAAACCAATGAAAATATACTCTACTACTTGCAGAAAATTCAAATTATATAATTTCCCAACTCCACTCAGTGAATTGACCAAAATGCCCTCGGGTCCACGTGTCCGGATTCCAAAATTTCTCGAAGATAAAGTCTACCCAAAGCTTAACTAGTTCAAATATACAATTTACTCAAATATTCATGCTCAATTCGTGGTAGAAATCCAAAATACAAATATTTAGGTCTTTCCTCCAAAATCCCAATTTTCCTACTAATTTCTATGTCTAATTTAATGCATATACCTTGTATTTAACTTAAAAACATGAAGAAATTACTTACCTAGTGATTCTTGATGGAAATCCCCTCTTGAAGCTCCTCAAAATCGCCCATGCCAAATGAAATAATTAAGAAATGACCAAGAAATCCCATTTTAAAAACAATCTGCCCAGCCTCATTTCCCCACCTACGATCCTCATCTCGCACCTGCGATTCCGCGGGTGCGACCAAACTCCCGCACCTTCGGCTTCCTCAGCTCCAGGAAAAACTCGCACCTGCGCCCCATTGTCCGCATCTGTGCCTTGCTGGTGCAGAAATTTCATTGCACCTGCGCTCCCAGCCAAGCCAACAAATCTCGCACCTGCGGCCAAAGCCTCGCAGGTGCGGTCGCACCAGACACCAGCAACTTCAGCTTTTCTAAACTTAAAATATTGATCTGTTAACCACCCGAAATCCACCCGAGGCCCCCGGGACCCCGTCCAATTACACCAACCTATTCCAAAACATAATGTGGACCTTCTCGAGGCCTCAAATCATATCAAATAACATCGAAACAATGGATCGCAACTCAATTCAATCTTTATGAACTTAGAGATTTCAAACTTCCACCTCTGATGCCGAAACCTATCAAATCACGTCCGATTGACCCCAAATTTCTCACACAAGTCATATTCGACATTACGGACCTGCTCCAACTTCCGGAATCACATTCTGACCCCGATATCAAAATTTTCACTTCCGGTTAGATTTCTCAAAAACCTTCAAATTTCTATCTTTAGCCAAATGACTTCAAAATGACCTACGGACATCCGAATTCACTTCCGATCGCGCTCCCAACTCCAGAATCACCATACGGAGCTATTCCCAGGCTCGGAATCCCAAACGGACATTAATATCACTGAAATGCGCTTCAAGACAAACTTAGGACATTTCTTCAAAATTGCTGACTTTCACAATACATACCGAAACACCCCCGGGTTATCCAAAACCAGATCCGGACATACGCCCAAGTACGAAATCATCATACGAACCTGCAAGAACCTTCAAATCCTGATTCGATGGTCGTTTACTCAAAATTCTCATCTTAGTCAATTTCTCCAACTTAAGGCTTCTGAAATGAGAATTTTCTTCCTAAATTGACTCCAAACTTCCCGAAATTCAATTCCGACCACACCTACAAGTCATAATACCTGAAATGAATCTGCTCATGACTTCAAACCGTTGAACGATGCTAGAGCTCAAAATGACCAGTCGGATCGTTACATTCTCCCCCACTGTTTAACACCTCGCGTACCTTCCCGTGCTACCACGACCCAGTTGAGCATATTAGCTTGATCAAACCTGAAGATATCCTATTTTATGCATACAGTAAGCTCAGAACCCAGTTCCAACACCCGAAATTTCTCTGCCAGACATATTTCCAATATATACTCACCATATCAACTACCACACGAGGTACCAAAACATGACTGCATACTTTTGCTGAACCAACACTATGCACCGCATAGTTCATCATCTAGCCACCATGACATTCCCTGAACCTTAACAGCCAAAATTCTACGAATCTGATGCTCCCAATACACCTTACAATATATATACATACATCATGCTATAATGCTGACGATACCACCACAACGGAGGAGACGTGTAGAAATTCCTAACCAGCTGCAGAGTTAACCAAACATTGAATCATTCCTCTTGACTAAGACCATCATCTCATTATGAACCAATATGGGTAACTGTCCTTTAATGTATTTCACATAATCTTATCACACTGATCCCTGGTCCAATAATCTCGTCTCACCTAGTATGAACTATTCAGACAACAAATCACCCCAAACATGGTGAACAGTCTCACATGATACCACATCGCGCCAATAGGTCACAACTCGAACACAATACATAAGAAATGACTCAGGAAGGGACTACTCAACTCACACAACTAATATGAACTTTCCTCAGAAAATAGGAAGTAAAATACAAGAAAAATAAATATAGGAACCTTACTCATCATCACACTGTTGCGGCGTGCAACCCGATCCAAATAACATACCCGTGGCGGCGTGCCACCCGATCCACACATGAAATTTACATAAGGATATACACACCGAGCTAAGTTGCTCATTACCACAAAATACTGAATATCGGTCACAAGCACGCTAAGTGCATAATACCATCCCGGGGAGACTGATAAAGCCATATGTTACAAAACTTAAGCACAACTGAGGTGCGATATATATATATATACACACGCACTCTGGATCTCAAGAGCTATCTTTCTCACATAACATCATCACTACGTGGGACCTCAACACATAAGGAATTATCAAGTCGTTTCACAACTCACATGGCACAATCATAATATCACATGAATTTGACGAAGATAGAACAACACCTGATATTCCAACAACCCCTCCTTGAGGAGCGTTATACTGAAATGAACACATATGACCCGCATGAAGCCCATAATCTTGTTTAAATCCATTCATACACTTTGAGTCGATTCTGCTTGCACTGAACTAGGCTAATAGCTTGACCTGGGTCCATAATAACCCACTTCATCTCATAACACGCAAGAAAAACCATCATAGCCGGGACAACACCCCACAATCCACAACCAACTGGACCAAACTCCTTCCTGGCATAAATTTTCAAACAAGCAATATTGCACTTCCTTATACTCTGTCCAAATCTTCAATCCATTAAGTGACTACATTCCACACTCATACGATCATCCCGTGGTTACGCTCCCACGACCTTCAACACCAGGTAACTAGTCTGCACATCCACCACTGGCTACACTAACGCTGCAAACCCATCAAGAACCCATGACCAGGATACAAAGCCTTTTTCACCTAATATCGATCTCAGGTGACACTGAAGATAACACCAGCCTACTCTGAACTTTCAAATCCCTTTTTCTTACTCTCCCGAGCTCATGACATCCTTTCCAACACCGAACCGCAATCTTGATCCTTACTTCCAATTACATACTGCTTACTGCACCTGCATGCCAATATGGGATAGCGCAGGAATTCCATCATAACTCTTGAACCACTAATAGGGTGAACACCCTTTCATATAGAAACCCTCTACTTACCTCAATTCAAGAGAACAATAACAACATTCAAGTGAATTCTCAAAATCACCCCACATGCAAATCCTTAAGTAGTGGTCTGAACCACATAAACCTCCCGGGATCCACCTACACCTGACAGGCCATAGCACTCGAAGGCTCCCACATGAAATCTATTACGACGGCCGACAAGCCCCGCACATACCGGCCCAAACCACATGCATAATTTAATTACACTGATGAAACTGATCAATGTCGTAAATGTTCCATTTCAACCATGGCTAATCAATATATCTTCTTTTAATCATCCTTAACTGCCTCAGAAATAATAGTAACCCCATTCAACTCATAACAAACTCAATCCTCACTCATCCCGAGTGGCCTTGATTCACGAGACCATGTTGTCTCAATCTCGCAGCTCGTCTCATACCCCTCTGATAAATCTTCCTACACCCCGGAGTTTACTTCTCTCACTCTCCCAATACTATCCTGCACGCTGAAACATATCATAGAATATCACAACCATCTTTCTTTTTCTCAGAAATTATACTGGAAAAGCTCAACTCTTAATCGTTTTGTTGCCTGAAACCCTTAAATGTTGCATTCTTAACTTTTTGAATTTACTTGGACCGCTATTGAGAGTCACCCACTCTGACTGGCCCTGAATACAATCAACTCCAAGGCTCGTCTAGCACATGAACGCCCTTTTCAATGAAGCACGTGACTGAGTCACTACCCTACAGCTCGCCCATGCCTTAAGCATAAATTTTGAATCTCCCAAAACCTAACCCCGGTCCAATAGGACCAACTTATGTACATATTTATCAAATCCCATGCACAATTACCATTCTACTCCTTTTCCTTAGCTGAAATAACTTTCCAATACGCCGACAATCTGCAAACCCATGATTACACACTCCTACAACCCAACTGCAGGTGGTGGGACTCCCCCACTTAGCCCGAATCTACTCCTTGCACCACTCTAGACCCTGTTGAGATCCTTTCTCCTTTATTAACATGATCTTGCTCAACCAATCCGTCCAGTCCTTCCAAATTCTCTTGTTAGCACTCCCTAAATACTCAAATTCTCTAGCATCATTCACACATTCTGCCTCCTACCGAATATCCACCAGAATACCTCACAGAAACTTGCCAACCACACAACTGCTAACCTACTCACAGGAGATAACCCACCTGTGGAAATCACCAACTGTCACCCTCCAACGACGTCGTACTGCACCCACTCTACAACATCAATATCCTCTCCTAAGCCCGTTCTCATTCACCAACTTTACCAGTTTGTCTGCTCCTCATGGACATCTACTAAATGTGCTACCATATCCTCTAATTCACCACTATGTTGTCGCTCTCCCATTTTGGTCAAACTACCCCTCTTCGCGACTGCTCGACTTCCGCTTCTTACACCTGGCCTCCTAAAAATTTAGCCGCCGGCTGACACTTCTCACATGACTTCCTTCGTCGTATGTTGCCCAATTATTGCCTCAATTCAATATCATTCTCTGTAGCTCTTAAACCAGTAGATCACCACGACTTTAAACTCTCCGAGGATCATCTTTCTCGAGCTGCCTTCATTAGAAATAACTATTCAGTCCTGGACCACCACGCACCACGATCTCTGACAACCGCTTCTTCAATACTACTTCACAACACTCTAACCAATGCAACCGAAGAAACCATAGCACCACCAGACTTAACATATTCCATTCGATCAGCGACGACGACATCACATCACAGGTGCATATCCCACCTTACTTGAAAACACCAAGTCTTAATACTTTATCAATCCAAAACTTGACCATTTATAGTCCAAATGCCTTTCCCCTGCAGGAACTAAATGCTGAAATCTAGAAATCACGCCCTAAGAAGACCTCCCTTCAAGCCATTCATCACCCCCAACATATGGGCAAGCATTCTATCATCATATCGACATCGCGTGATAACCAATCGTAAACATCATCACAACCTGAGCATAACCTCAAGTCCTCAGAACCACAGCTACTGGTTGAAACAACATATTACTCTTCCGCAGAGCAACGACAATAGCCTCTATCAACTTCTCAGGTAGAAACATCCCGCACCACACTCATAGCACCATTTCAATTCCTCAAATTCCTGATTCATAGCAAGCGCTTCGTGGCGCGTAAGATTGAGTAGGAAGAAACATAATCATAAGCTTCGGAGGAATCAAATCGCACGATGAGGAATCAAGAAAGCAAGTACTCCCAACAGCCTTGTAGCCTCTCGAAGATAAGTACAGACGTCTCCGTACCAATCCGCAAGACTTTACTAGACTTGTCATGACTCATGAAACCTAAGGGAACCTAGGGCTCTGATATCAAGTTGTCATGACCCAAAATCCATAAGGTCGTGATGGCGTCGGACACCACTGTCAGGCAAGCCAATCATTAAATAGTTAAGTTAAATTTCCTGTTGTAGCATTTTTTTTTTAAATCATTACCTTTCACTTTATTACATAATAACTGAATAAAATCCGCTAAGTAAATACGATAGTTTAACATTCCATTTTTATAAAATACATTCCAAACACATCCCAGAACCCGGTGTCACAAGTGCATGAGCAATTCTAAGAATTTCACCAATACTACAAAGCTTGTCCGAAATAGAAATTGGACAAGGAATTTAAAATGAATATAAATACAATATGAGGGAGACTCTGTCAGCTGCGGATCGCCTCCGGATGATGCGACTCGTTTAAGTCTCCAAACCGGCCACATCTATATGAAAGTACTTGTGCAGTAAAAATGCACAGCAAGTGTAGTATGAGTAGGAAAATAATGTGTACTCAATAAGTACCCCGCCTAACCTCAGAGAGGTAGTGACGAGAGGTCGAATTAGACACTTGCTAGAAGTCAATTTAGCATAATCAAGTGAGACACTAAGCATGTATGTCATAGGCAATTTACAAAAATCCTGAATAATTTATATCAACTCCTTCCACATTTATCACTTTAAATCTTCGTCATTTCAGTTGACAATTAAATCATAATCAGGGATAAGAAACACCAGACTTATTTCACATTGTATACATCAATTCTTCTTCTTCTTAACTGGCCATTACAAACTTCCGTAGGCCGATAAACATATATAAATCACAGGAAATACGCAGTATTTATAATGCGCAAACAAAGTACCGAGGGTCGAACGGCGCGGACCAACAATAATAAATTGTGCAACTGCCGAGGGTCGAACGGCCCGAACCATAGCTGCATCTATCTGCTCCGCTCGCGAATCGATCATGCGACGCGGTTATACATAAATACAGGGTTATCCTGCTCGTGAATCATACCTGCGACTCAGGCACCCAAAGATACACATAAATACATGGTTATCCTGCTCGCGAATCATATATGCGACTCATGCACACATAGATACACATAAGTACAGGGTTATCCTGCTCGCGGATCATACATGCGACTCAGACACCCATAGATACACATATTCACACAACAAGTCCATGTTTTTATCAAGAGAGCAGTTACTCAGGAAAGTGGTAAAATTCTTCTTAAAGAAAAATGAAAAATAGTATTTAAATCTTTGTTTTGAAACTCATTTGCCAAGTTTAATAATATTCAATAATATAACCTTATCAGGAACACAATTATCCACAGAGGGGTCAATTCTCTTTCTATATGATTAAGAAAAGTTAACTCTATCCTTCTAAAAGATTTAATTACTAATTGACAGCATCCCATGATATTTTATTGACAAGGTCGCAAGTACGACAAGTAAAGCATGCTAGTGGGTCCTAGACTACCCGGACATGGCATAATAGCAGCTACGCACAGACTTTCGTCACCTCGTGTGTACGTATCCCCCGCAAAGAGTAGCACATATTTAATTAGTTCACCTAGGGGGACAATTCCCCCTCACAGGGTTAGAAAGGAGACTTACCTTGCTCCGAAATTCCATAACCGGCTCCCAAGCCCTTCCGACGACTCCAATTGATGCACAACGCCCCAAAACTATCCAAATAACGACAAACCAATGAAAATATACTCTACTACTCGCAGAAAATTCAAATTATATAATTTCCTAACTCCGCTCAGTGAATTGACCAAAATGCCCTCGGGTCCACGTGCCCGGATTTCGAAATTTCTCGAAGATAAACTCTACCCAAAGCTTTACTAGTTCAAATATACAATTTACTCAAATATTCATGCTCAATTCATGGTAGAAATCCAAAATACAAATGTTTAGGTCTTTCCTCCAAAATCTCAATTTTCCTACTAATTTCCATGTCTAATTTAATGCACATACCTTGTATTTAACTTAAAAACATGAAGAAATTACTTACCTAGTGATGCTTGATGGAAATCCCCTCTTGAAGCTCCTCAAAATCGTCCATGCCAAGTGAAATAATGAAGAAATGGCCAGGAAATCCCGTTTTAAAAAACAATCTGCCTAGCCTCATTTTCGCACCTGCAATCCTCATCTCGCACATGTGATTCCGCAGGCGCGACCAAACTCCCGCACATGCGGCTTCCTCAGCTCCAGCCAAAACTCGCACCTGCGCCCCATTGTCTGCATCTGCGCCTTCGCAGGTGCAGAAATTTCATCGCACCTGCACTCCCAGCCAAGCCAACAAATTTCACACCTGCGGCGCCAAAGCTGCACCTGCGGCCAAAGCCTCGCAGGTGCGGTCGTACCAGACACCAGCAACTTCATCTTTTCTCAACTTAAAATATTGGTCCGTTAACCACCCGAAATCCACCCGAGGTCCCCGGGACACCGTCCAAATACACCAACATGTTCCAAAATATAATGTGAACCTGCTCGAGGACTCAAATCGCATGAAATAACATCGAAACAATGGATCGCAACTCAATTCAATCTTTATGAACTTCGAGATTTTAACTTCCACCTCTGATGCTGAAACCTATCAAATCACGTTCGATTAACCCCAAATATTTCATACAAGTCATATTCGACATTACGGACCTTCTCCAACTTCCGGAATCACATTCCGACTCTGATATCAAAATTTCCACTTTCGGTCGGATTTCTCAAAAAACCTTCAAATTTCTATCTTTAGCCAAATGACTTCAAAATGACCTACGGACAATCGAATTCACTTTCGTTCACGCTCCCAACTCCAGAATCACCATACGGAGCTATTCCCAGGCTTGGAATCCCAAACGGACATTAATATCACTGAAATGCGCTTCAAGCCAAACTTAGGAATTTTTTTTCAAAATTGTTGACTTCCATAATACACACCGAAACGCCCCCGGGTTATCCAAAACCCGATCCGGACATACGCCCAAGTCCAAAATCATCATACGAACCTGCAGAAACCTTCAAATCCTGATTCGGAGGTCGTTTACTCAAAATTCCAATCTTAGTCAATTTCTCCAACTTAAGGATTCTGAAATGAGAATTTTCTTCCTAAATTGACTCCAAACTTCCCGAAATTCAATTTCGACCACACCTACAAGTCATAATACCTGAAATGGAGATGCTCATGATTTCAAACTGCTGAACGACGTGCCAGAGCTCAAAACAGTTGGTCGGGTCGTTACACAACCCAGCTTCGCTGACACCCGGGGTCCTTATCTATAGGAACACTCTGAGCTTCGAGGCGAAGGGGTGGTCTACTTTTGTATGCAGAAGGATAGACCCTACTACTCATGGCAGTGACATGCCGGTATCCCAGGCTATTATTGTGGGGGCTATCATGGCAGTCTTCCCGATCAACTTCAGGAATATTATGGCCAGGGTGATTACCAGGGCGATAGGAAAGGACGAGAGATCATATCCCTTCCCAAACTTCATCACTAATTTTCTTCGAGGACCAGGGAGTAGAGGGAAGGGACTATCACACCAAGGTGAAACCAAAGAGGCCGTTTACCTGGTACAGCCTTCAGGACCCCGACAACCCCAAGTCCAAGAACAAAGCCACCACTTCCACTGGCCAGTTTGAAGAGCCAGGGGTGGTGGCCACCGGTGCCAAGACATCCACTATCGAGGGTTCATCTTCCGCCATGCCACATCCTTCTTCCAGACCATCTGCCTCCATTCCTACCTCAATGTCTTCTTCTTCAGCATACCCTCAGATTGTTCTGAGGGTAAACCAAACATTGGTCGGCATCAACAATTGGCTGCAGGTAGCTTCATCAAAACTATCAGCCTTATCCAGTGTCGTAGCAGCCCAGGCAGCCCTAGCCCATATCCAAATGCCTCCATCACTGGAGGAATCATTAAAGACTGTTCTTGACAACAAGAAGAAGATTCTGGAGTCACTGGGTGTTCATGAGAAGGAAATCAAGTCCCTGGGTAAATAATTTAGGAAGATGAGGAAGAGCCAATATGATTTGAAGAAGGAAGTGGCAAAGCTCACTACAACTGGTGATATTCCTCTTGATCTACTCATGGGAGAGCCTACCCCTGCAGCTCAGACAGCGCAGCCATAACAGATGCCAGAGCAGGAGGCCATCAGTGAGCCAGCGAGCCAATGAGGAGGGTGGTGATCCCCCAGACTGAGGGTTTGGAGATTCAGCTGGAGGACCCCGAGGGAAATGACTCAGGCCAGCCACAGGACCCACCCAGTGACCCTATGAAGACGGAGGCATCCTAGGGAGTTTTCTTTACTCTCTACCCTTCCCCTATTCTATTTTTTTTTTTAGCATTTAGGGCAATGCTAATTTTTAATTGGGGGATGGCCTTATTTTGATGATGATTGGTGTGTAATAACTCTTGATACTGTTTTCTTCTTATTTCCTTTAGTAGATTCTTTTTGCATTTTTGTGATCAATAAGCCTTTGGTTTTATTAATGCCACGGTTCTTTTCAAGGGTGGAATTTGTGTGAACCGGGTGGCTTTTCCTTACGATGGACAGCGAGACAACCTTCTTAAGGGATTGAGTATGTTTTTATTTTTGTTTTGATATATGGTAGTAATGAATAAAAATGACTCAAGTAATCTTTACTTGGCACCAGCACATTTACCTTTGACCTCATGGTTAGAGACAAGTGGTTGACGAGACTAGCTCTAGTTGTGACCCTTAGAATCTTGAGTTGACTAAAATTATCATCAAGTGGTTTTTGTGATCATATGTGAGTTTCAATCGTAGCTAGGGTTATTGGGGACCCTCGACTCCATTCTCTTTAACAATCCAGTAGCTTGAGAGGTGAGGTTTTGAATTGCAAGTCCAAGTGTCGTGCCAACAAGTCTAGAACTTGCCCCGAGTATTTTTCTAGGCAAAATTCTAAGTGTAGCTCGACTTGAGAAGTGATTATAGGCTCTCCTTTGTCCCATTTGAATTTGAAAACTTCATTAGCCTACCATTATAATATCCCTAGTCAACTCGTTTGAGCCTAAGCCTTTTTCGTTCAATAATCGCATTACAAGCCTTCATCCGTTCTATAATAACCCTCTCTTGGCACCCAATATTTCCTTAGCATTCATGATGAACAATAGTCAAAAACATAAGTTTGGGGGAGAGACAAGGAAATTCAAAGTGATGAAAGGTTCAAAGAACAAAAAGAATTGATGAAAAGGAAAGGCAAAGAAAAGGATGAAAAGCCAAAAAGAAACATGTCAAAAGAAAAGTAAAGGTTGAAACGATTCAAGAAAACAATGTTCAAAGGCTTGTAATGATGAGAAAAGGCAAAAGATGAGCGTCAATTAGAAGAAAGAGCGGCAATGTGTCTATCTAGTCCCCCCAAGGAAGAAGAGAATGACTCAGAAAGCATGAGCCGAATTGTAAAAATGGAGTGCTTAAGGAAAGATGATACAATCATAGTTCATTATGTCCGACCTTGATCCAAATAGGCTTCATTACATCCCGCTAAAGCCCTATAGGATTTCAAGTTGAGTGAGCTTACATTAGTGGTGATTTACATGAGGGACAAGCCTATGGTACTTAGAGTCGGACTTGTGGCATTCCTTTTATAGTGATGAGAGCACTTCTTGACAATCCAGGTTTTGAGTGTACATACTATAAGGTGAGATGAGCTCATGGAGAGTAGAGGAGAAAGAGTCAGGGATCCACAGTGGCCTACGTAAGAGAGCGAGTCTCTTTGATGTATTGAGTCAACTCTTGAAGCTTTTGTGTCACATTAGACCTATGGAACTCAGAAAGTCATTGCATAATGTTGTCAATAATGCGTTTGTGTTGAGGGTAATTGTTAGTTCCGATTGAAACTTGATGAAGTTACTTTATGACAGCTGAAATTCTACTTTCTTTTTCTTGTGGAGGTGGGAATTACCTTGTTTGCTTGAGGACAAGCAAAAGCTTTGTTTGGGGGAGTTGATAACTAGGGATTTTACCCTACTATTTACTCTCTTTGCTTAGGTTTTGGGTCAAAAATGCTTTAAGGTATTCCCGAAAACTAACTCAAGGTTCTTACTTGCAGATTTTGTAAATGAGGCAAAGAAGCTAAAACGAACCATAAAGGATCCAAACTTGCACAAGCCCTAAAATTTTACTAAAGTGTTGTCAGCGCCATAATTACGCTGCAGCGTAAGTTCCTCCGCTGAGGCGGATTACAAAAGGGAGTCGCGAACATGAAGTTCAGAGAGATGGAATTGGGATTATTATTGGCCGTTGACCTCAATACAAAAGCGAGGTCGCGAAAGCATTGGCGAAACCACCTGACGATGAGGCGGTTGAAATTCCGGTGGGAGTAAGACTAGGGATTCAGAGAGTTACAAGTGAAGTCAAATTGCAGACCGCGGTGCACGAACATATTACGCGGTCACGATTAAATCTTACGTGGACGCCAAAGATTCTACGTTGTCCGCGAAACCTAGCCCAGTCCAACTCTGAAGAAACGCGGTCCGCGCTCGTTATTGCGCGGCCACGAAAGTGCATGCGCGGAGGCACCCATTATTCCGTTGACAGCAGAACCTCTGTAGGGGTATTTTTGTCTAGTAATTTTAGGTGTGTATAAATAGATCTTTTTCACATTTTTAGGTTATCTTTATGTATGAGGGAGCTCTTGAACAGCAATACTTTTCCACTTTGAGTAATTTAGAGTAGATTTAGCTTATAACTTCAGATTTTGTTCTTGTAATTAACATTTATGGATTATATTTCATCTCCATCTTTGATTTCTTCCTTAATTATGAGTAGCTAGACCCATTAGCTAGGATTGTGACCCAACCCTAGTGTGGGTATTTAATGGGTCTTCAGTTTTAGGGCTTATTTGTTTATGGGTTAGTCATATTTAGCTTGTTTCATGCTTTATCTGTGGAATTGGTGGTTGCAAACATTGATTCGTGCCTTTTGACTAGGGCTCTTCTTGAGAAAGAGGGCCCAAGTCTAGGTAAAATAGGCTAACAAGTAATTAGGGTGAATTCAAGAGAATGATAGCTCCAATTAAAGGGTTAAACCTAGAGATAGTAATACCCGACTTGAGCCAATTTCACTTGCATTGTTTAAACACCCAATTAGACTTGAGAAAGCCAATTCGGGCAAAGTCACTCAAACTACCGAGAGGTATAGAGTGAGTAATTGATTGTGAGGTTATATCACGACCCCAGATACCACAATTTTGTCCTAAATTCTAGATCTCATTAGATACTCGCTTAGGTGTAAGTCACTTTCCTAGTGCTTTTTATCAATTGAGAAAACCTTTACAAAAACATTATACTTAGTTTATTTCTAGCAATCAATAGTGGTAAATTAGAATAGAATGAAAACCCACTCATGGTTAGAAGTGTAATTAAAGACAACTCACATAGCTAGATTAGATAGGAACCCAATTTCCAACCAATTATAACTCCTTGTGGATATCGATTCCGACCTTTCGGGTAAAAGCTACATCGACTCCTCCTCGCCATTATATAGTGGTGTAGGGTTGGAGCCTATCACATACTTCCTATAACATAGAAATATACCTTTCTGAGATCTACTTACTTCTATCCCCAAGAAGTACTTTAATGACCCCAAACCTCTAATGTTAAAAGCCTTGTGAAGTATAGTTTTGGCTTCTTATATTAAAGTTTCATCATCTCCTATGAGGAGATCATCAACATAGACAAGGATGATAACAAGCCTGTTGTGATTTCTTAGAGTAAACAGAGAATGATCATGTTTGCTTTGGGAAAATCATGTCTCTAAAAGAGCTATGTAAGCTTCAAGTTCCATTATCTTGATGCTTGTTTAAGCCCATATAGTGATTTGAGTAGTCTACAAGCCTTATCCCCCTCCCCCCCCCCCAACTACTAAAACCAGGTGGGAGATGCATGTAAACCTCCTCTTACAAAACCCTGAGGAAAGGCATTATAGACATCTATTTGGTAAAGATTCCACTGGTTAATAGCAGCCAAGGCAATGATTGCCCTTACTGTAACCATTTCACCACTAGAGAGAAGGTCTCCTAATAATCTAGACCTTCCTTCTAGCTATAGCCCTTGACAACCATCCCAGCTTTGAATCTTTCAACCTTCCCATTTGATTTCTATTTTATCTTGTACACCCATCTACATCCAATGGGAACTTTCCCTTTAGGTATGTCAACTACCTACCATGTATTGTTCGAAAAAAGAGCAGTAACCTCTGCCTTCATTGCCTCAACCCATCTAGGTACCTTTATAGCCTCCATATAGGATGTAGGTATAGCAGCTAAGAAAGACCTATACCCTTTTGAGATAGAACTGTAACTTAGGTAATTGGAAAAGGATACACACAGTTTGAGGAAGAACTTTTTTTGGCTGGACAAACATAGTCTTTCAGCCATGTTGGAGGTCTAGATCTCTTGAAGATCTTCTAGGTTGTAGTTCAGGTTTCTGCAATGGACTTTTGAACTTCAGGAGCTTGATCAGCACCTGCTATTACCTCATTCTCATGAGTTTGTTGAACATGTGGCATATGTTGATCCTCAAGTGATATTGCAGGTATGTTGGATGTACTTTGTAAGTCAGCCACCTCATCTGCATGTTGAGTTTCCATATGAGCAGGACTAGCTTGATGGACTGTCTGATCATCCTGTAATTCCATAAACAAAGGAGAGTTTGCAGTTCTCTTCATAGATTGAAAAATGAAAGATGTCTTCCCTGGAGGTCACATCTCTGTTCACAAAGAACTTCTTCCGCTTGAGATCATATAGCTTGTAACTCTTATGTGATTCTGAGTATCCCAGACTGCAACTATTGCTCTTGGTGAAAACTTACCAACCTTTTATGTGATTGTAGCATAACATAGACAACCCATGGTCCTTAGATATAACAGACTTGGATTGGCTTTATGAAAAACTTCATATGGAGTCCTGCCACCTAAGACTGGATGGTACTCTATTGATAAGGTAAACTGTTGTTAGTACAAAACCTCCCCAGAAATGCAATGGGATGCTTACCTGAAATATCAAGGCCCGTGCAACCTCCAAAATGTGCCTGCGTCTCCTCTCCACCACTATATTTTGTTGTGGAGTGTGTGAAAAACTGCTCTGATGGATGACACCAAAACCTGCTAAGAAATCTCTACACTCTGTGCTAAAAAATTCTGCACCGTTATCAGTTCTCAGCATTTTAACATCCTTTCCAAATTGCACATGCACTAATTTAAAAAAGGATCTCAACAAGACAATGGTGTCACTTTTCAGTTTCATCAAAAATACCCAAATAATCTTTGAGTGATCATCTACAAGTGTTAGAAAATACATATTCCCATTATATGTAGGAACTTTATATGGTCCCCAAATATCCACATGAACTAATTGAAAATTTCTGTAGCTCTATTGTTGCTAAGAGTAAATGGTTTTCTTGTTTGTCTAGCCAATGGACATACAGTACAACTTTCAAAACTACAGCTTGATATTTCCTTATTCTTCAAAAAATCCAGTTAATTCATGACCTTTGCAGGTATGTATCCAAGCCTTTTGTGACAGGTGAATATGTCAGTTTTCATTTCTGCTGCAAGACAACTCTTAATTCTTTGTGATTCCTTATTCTTGTCAATCTTCCTTGGGATCAGGAGATAAAGGTCACCTCTATCCTTACCAATCCCCTTCACCCTCCCTGTGTACAGATCCTGAAACACACAGAATGTTGGAAAAAAGTTCACTGAGCACTGCAACTCCCTTGTTAATTTTGAAGCTGACAACAAATTATACTTAAACTCAGGCACACGCACCACATCATGGACTGTATCATTTCCTGTGAGATTGTAGCTACCTTGATAAATAACAGAGACAGACTACAATTTGGAAGGTGCACTATTGCCTCTCTTATGTTCAGGTAAATTGACCACATTATGCAACAAATTATGATTTGAAGTCATATGATTAGTTGCTCCAGTATCTATAATCCAAGGATCTCTGCAATTTTCAAATAATTGTGAAGAATCTTTACATGCCGTGTTAGCCATATGATCCTCTGACTTCTCCTTGTTCAACAACCTCATTATCTGCCCATATTGCTCTTCAGTGAAGAAATTAGCCATTCATTGATGTACTTCAGCCTAAACTTTGGACATAGCATTCTCTTGCCAATGATTGTTGTCACTCACTACTGCATTTGCTTGTCTATACTGCTGACTCCTCTTTCCCTTAAATCCCGGTGGATATCCATGTAGCTTATAATAAGTTTCCTTGGTATGACCCTTGAATCGACAATACTCACAATATAGATTGCTAAATTTCTTAAACTTTGCTGGATTTTCCTTAGTACTCATGAATGTTGTGGAATCATTCATATCACTTTCCAAATTAACTTGTGAATTAGACATACAGACCTTCCTCTTGTTTTCCTCATTTATTAGCATTGCAAAAGCACGACTTACTGACGGTGATAGAGATTGCAGTAAAATTTGACTTCTAATAGCTCCATATGACTCATTTAATACCATTAAAAAATTGAAAAAGCTTTTATTGATCTATATGGTCAATAAATTCCCTTATCCCAGCAGTAACAGGAAGTGAAGAGATCAAAGATCCATATTCATCCCATAGAGATTTCAGTCTTGAATGATAAACAGAAATGCTAGAAGTGGCTTGAGAAATTGTGGCTATCTCTCGTTGAAGGTTATAGACTCTAGAACCGTTAACTTTGTTGAAACGATCCTCTAAATCTAGCCAAACTTCATGAGAATTATCAACATAAACGATTCCATTAATCAACTCTGGTGAAACCGTATTCATGATCCATGTTAGGACTATTAATAACCATCCCTTTGCTCCAAACTGAATAGTTCTCCGTTCCTTTCAGCTGAATCGAAATGTTTACATTACTAGGATTATCTGACGGTTGTAGAAACAATGGATTTCTAGGGTTATCAATGTCTAGCGTCGCCATTGTTGAGCTACAAAACTTCTGAAAAACAATTGACTGCTTTCAATTGAACGAACAATTTCTCCAAAATCAGAGGATAAGAAAGCGAATCTAAACTCTAATCGATCCACTCAATCTCTTCTACCATGTTAAATCTCATCATTGAAGCGTGAGAATTGAGCTTCTCAATGTATCGAAGAAGAAGAGAGAGGCGGTTCAAGAAAAGGAACTCTCTATTGCATTAACAACTCAGTTATTAACTTAATCTCTTAGCTAACTAACCAACATAACTAATTAAGCTAACATTAGACAGATGTCATTCAATGCCCTTCTCACCCACTAAGCTGTTATATTTACAGTTGTCACCAGTTGTTATCTTATTCATTTCAACATATAATATAGAGTCCATTTATGGTGATGGGACGAATTAAAGCGTTTACAAGTATTAATAGTTTTAAGTTATGATATGCTTCCCTTTTAGAAGTGTGATGAAAAACATGGTACTCCCTCCATTTTAAAAAAATGGTGGTCAATGTTCAAAAAGAACATGCATTTAATTTTTCACGTGAATTAGGACACTGATATATTATCTTTCTTAAAAATAAACTTAACATTTTATCTTGAACCTATATAATTATAAATGACACTTTTCAAATAAACAATACTTTAAGTTCCAGTAGCTATTACCATTGCCATGTATTTGTTGTAATTATGATACCCATGCATGTGTTAATATTTGGAATTTGTTGTTGGAGTTCTCCATTTGATTAATTTCCTTTTAATATGGTGTAGTTTTATTATTTACATATATGAGATGGATACTTATGCCTTTAAATGGTGTAATAAAAATCCTTAAGCACCTCCCAAAATGCTAAGTAAAATGTCAGGACCATCTAAATTCATACGAGGCGAACTGCTATGAGTAAAACTCAAGGACACGGAATTCTAAACTATACAATAATGAATATCCTGAAATTTAAAACGTGTACAAGTGAACTCCAGGCTAAAACACATATTATAGTTTGAGAATTTTTCTTTCTTCGGCGGATATCTGCCAACTCATAAAACCAACGGGGAGAATTAATGGCCATTGGAGCAGCTGAGATGGTGCTTCAAAATGTATTTGTTGGGCGCTTTTCAACATTTGTAAACTGAAAAGATCTAAACCAGACTTGTTTTCTATTGACTCAAGTCCATGTTGGTATTATTAATCTTGTTAATGCAAAGCCAAAGATTTCTTTGTGACCATTTTTCTTTCTTTACTTCTTTGTCTTTTGTGAAAGACAAAGTGTCCCTCATTGTTGGTGGAAAGTCTTTTGCTTCTCTTTATATTTAATTTCTCTTTGTTAGGCTTGTAAAGAGCTAGTAAATGAGAATGGTCTCGCGCACATAAGAAATTGGTCCTAAAGGCAAAACGGGTCGATTTGCCCCCTAATAGAATCTTAGGGTCCACCAAACTATATAAAGAACCAGGTTCTCTATTAGTTCCCACAGAATACATGCACGCTACAGTAATTAAATGACACAATAAGTTTTACGTGGAAAACTCCCAGCTGGATTAAAAACCACGACCTACCCTTGTAGGATTTCAACTTCACTACTGAGCAAACTTTAGATTACAACTTATTGTAACCTAGGAACCTCTTAATCCCTCACTAACTTGTAACAACTCTATTACAAGCCACTTTGTACTAACTCTATTACAAATACTTACAATCGACTAACTCTAGCCAATACACAAACACAAGGGTTTATATTTACAAAGGTTTCCTACACAATGCTTCTAACTAAGCTAAGTAGGAATTACAAGTAAAGAACTTTAACAAAGGTGCAACACAACTAAGGAAATGTAATAACTCAATACAGGGAACTGGTCAGTTGTTATGTTGTTCTTTGTTCTTGATGCTCTTGAGAATTGCCATATTGATTGATCACTTGAGAGGGTTCTTGATGGATTCTTCAATGCTCAAGTAACGTTTTGCCTTTGGTTTATGTTAATATAACATTGGTGACATGACTTGAATGATGAAAAAATGTTTGGTACATGAGCATTCCCAATGAAGTTGACTGTTGTACAAATTTGCACTGTTGCGTGTGCAAACAGCAATTACAGTTGTTCGAGAGTTGCCTGGTACGGTCACCAGGGGAACTAATTGAAGTTCCCCCTAAGAACCAAAATGACATACACATATCTTGTATTCCCCCTGAATCTATTCCCCCTCAATTACTTTTCCCCTTTTTGGCATCACAAAAAGAACAGCAACAAGCAATAAGCAAAAAGAAGTCTAGCTTAGTTAACTCATGCCACATGTGTGCACACAACATGATAAAAAACAGAACATAAGAGCAAGATATACACAACAAAAGGAGGAAGCTTTCATTAATATTTGAATATTAAGCAGGGAGCACTTCCATTGTTACCAACACATCCACAAAATAAAAACAGCAAAAACAGAAAGTATCAGTCATAAACATCATCAGAACTAAAACAAAGGACAGACACTAAGACTGGACACTAGAAAGGGAACAGTTTATAGGGAGCACTAGAAGGGGAAGGTTCAGATGAAGAGGCAAGGGTTTTAAGAAGGATGTTCATTCGAGCATTTGTTGACTTCTCATGTCGGCATTTTCTTTGGTCAGACGGGAAACTTCTGTACTTTGAGAGCTGTTGGAACCAAGTGCCTCCTGAAGCTGACTTAGTTAACCCTCAAGAATGGCATTCCTCGCCTTTAGCTTCCTTATCTCACCAGTGGCACTGTTTTGAGCGTTGATCAACTGGGAGATAATAGAAGTGCTGCCAAGCCCTCCACTCTTATTAATGCATTCACATTCCTCGAGGGTAGTTTTGGAGAAGGTTTTCTTATGAGTAACCACCTTAGATTTTCCCAAAGGTACTTTGAATAACTCAAAGACCTTAGTGAGGAGGACCCGTAAGGCATCCCATGATTACCATCCTTGAACTCTGCCACCTTCTGCATGTGTTCTATCATTATGCCAGGCAGGTTTATAGTTGTGTACCCATCCAGTGCTCTATGAGAACCAGGTATGCTCGAGATGTAATGGACCTTCTTTCTGCACGAGGGAGAAAAACCTTGTTCACCAATTCAAACAGCAGTTGGTACACTGGAAGGAGGGACTTCTTGTGTATCCGTTCCCCTTGCTGAATTGCCTTATCCTTCAAGATAGCACTTCTAAAGTTCGAAGAGCAAGTTCCCCGAATAGAATACAAACCCTCAGCAGGCACTCCCAAAATGGTTCCTAGCACAGCAGATTCCATCACAAAATCAACACCATTCACCATCATACAAATATGACCATCCTCAACTGTAAAGAAGTCGGCATAAAACTGAGCATTTCTTCCTCATAAATTTTGGGACTGTTACTTGTGAACAAGTGTGTCCACTGTTGGAATTCACATATCTCCACCAATTGGTGCATGCCAGCGATATCCAGAATATCAGGGGCCAATGTACGGCCCCACAACACCTTTTGATTTTTTAATTTTTCCTTGCCAGCATTCTGGGTATCATCAACTTTGGTATTCTTCAAGGAACCAGGTTCCTCACTAGCATCACCCTTCCTTTTCACTGATTTGCGAGCACTCTTTCCTTTCTCAGCAGATTTCTCAGACATCCTCTTCTAAGACACTTTTCCAACTGATTCTTCTGTCACTTTTTCTCCAGATTCCTCAACTATATTTCAACCAAAGTTGTCACCTTCAACTTTGTTCAAACTCTCCGTACTCACAGAGGACTCCCTTTTTGACTTGGGAATAGTGTGCTTCTGTGAGAACTTACGAGTTAAGGAACCAGGTTCCTCATCCACTTCATCATCAACATTGACAACAGGCATTACTGTCTTATTCACAATCTTCCCATCCTTTACCAATCTTCTCCTTTATTATTATTCTTTTCTTTTCATAATAACAGAATCAAGAGCCTCCTTCTTTTTCAACCTAGTGGTAGGTCTCTTAGGAGTTGTCTCTTGAGTAGTAGCATGTCTCTTCCTAGTTTTCAGACATAGTAGAGTGAAATGAGTTGAAGAAGAGAGAGTTTGGTTTGAAGAAGGAAAAAGAGGAATTTTAGATTATTTTTTTAATGTGAACAATGGTGAAAGTGATTTTGAATGGATGTATTTAAGAGGGGTGAGGGACCAGTTAGGAATAGGTGGCAATTTGGGTAGTCGTGTCGCTTCATAACGGGTGAGGCGTTTGGGTTCAACTATTGGGAAATAAAAGAAACTGACAACGTAATGATGTGGCACCATTTTAAACGTGTAAAAATTGTGCATTAGAGTACAGAGAAACTATTAACCTGTGTTGAGGGAACCAGGTTCCCTAATAGATTTTGCAAATGTAAGCTTCATCCCTTGACCAACGTGCAATGCATTAACTGCTTGTTTGCTCTGTAATCGTCATGTGTGTCTATTTGTAATGATATAGAGATGAGTTAGACTTTGCCAGAAAATATTGTTTAGCTATTTTACCTGTACATTTCTTTTATAGCCATTCATCGAGGGACCAGGTCCTCATCTTGGTTTAATCAACCCTAGTGCCAAGCGATTCCTTTCAAAGTGCTCTCTACTTAGTACTTTGGTGAATATGTCTGCAAATTGATCTTCTGTGCTACAAAATTTCATACAGATGAGCCATTTTTCAACGTTGTATGTGAGATAATGGTGTTGCACATCGATATGCTTTGTTCTCTTATGTTGAACTAGAATATTGGACATGTTGAGATCACTGGTGTTGTCACGCAGTAAGGGCGCGCAATCAGAAAACACTCCAAAGTCTTCTAGTTGCTGCTTAATCTACAGCAGTTGAGCACAGCAAGAGGCAGCCGCCACGTATTCAGCTCCTGTAGCTGAGAGGGCCACTGAGTTTTGTTTTCTTGTACCCCATGAAATTAGACATGAACCAAGAAAATATGCCATGCCAGAAATTCTTTTCCTATCCACCAGATATCCCGCATAATCAGCATCAGCATACCCAACTAAATCAAAATTGTCTCCCGAGGGATAGTAGAGAACCAAGTCCTATGTTCCTTTGAGATATCTCAAGATTCTCTTGGCTGCCTTCAGATGAGATTCCTTTGGATTAGATTGAAACCTGGTACAAAGAACCACACTAAAGATAATATTCGGCCTGCTTGTTGTGAGATACAGGAGTGACCATATTATACCTCTATACATAGTCTCATTCACATAGAAACCAGGTTCATCCATGTCCAGACGAGTGGCTGTGGCAATGGGAGTATCAATGTTTTTTTATGCTTCCATGTCAAATCTCTTCAGCAGCTCCTTAATGTACTTCTGTTGGTTTATCATTGTCCCCTTGGGAGTTTGCTTCCCTTGTAAACCCAAGAAGAAATTCAATTCCCGCATCATGCTCATTTCAAACTCACTTCCCATGAGTTTTTCAAATTCCTCACACAGATAATCGACCGTTGCTCCAAAAATGATGTCATCAACATAGACTTGCACAATAAGCAGCTTCCTCACTCACTTCTTCAGAAAAAGGATATTGTCAATTTTTCCTCTTGTAAAGCCATTTTCTAGAAGAAATTTTGACAACCTTTCATACCAAGCACGAGGAGTTTGCTTTAGCCCATACAAAGCCTTGTCAAGTTTAAAGACGTGCTCAGGATGCTCATGTTTCTCAAACCCAAGTGGTTGCTTGACGAAGACCTCTTCTTTTAGAAAATCATTTAGAAATACATTTTTTACATCTATTTGGAACAATTTGAATTCCATATCCGATGCAAAGGTAATAAGAGTTCTGATTGCCTCCATTCGAGAAGCTGGAGTGAAGGTTTCATCACAGTCAATCCCTTCTTCCTGATTGTAGCCTTGAACTACTAGCCTTGACTTGTTCCTTATTGTGTTTTCAAACTCATCAATTTTGTTCTTGAATACCCACCAAGTTCCTATAACAGTTCGATCCGCAAGTCATGGAACCAGGTGTCATACACCGTTCCTCTCAAATTGATGGAGCTCAGGGAGAGTTGAATGTTCTCCGTCTTGATCAATCTTATCATGCGAGTTCTTTTGATAAGAGTAATGAGATTCATCAAAGATCACATGTATGTTTTCCTCAACACATTGAATTCTTTTGATGTATACTTTGTAGGCTTTTCTTTGTGATGAATAACCCAGAAAGATTCCTTCATCGCTTTTGGCATCGAATTTTCCAAGTGCTTCCTTGTCGTTGTTGGGAACAAAACATTTACAGTCAAAGGTCCTTAAATGTGTCAGCTTGAGCTTCCTTTCGTTCAGCAGTTCATATGGAGTTTTGTTCATAAGGGACCTGATCATGCACCTGTTTATCAAGTAGCATGAAGTGTTGACTGTTGACTACTTTTGCCCAAAAACTTTTTGCAATACCACTGTCAATCAGCATTGTTCTTGCCATGTCTTCAAGAGTCCTATTCTTCCTTTCCACAACACCATTTTGTTGTGGTGTTCTTGGAGCTGAAAATTGTAAGTGATGCCTTTTTCAGCACAGAGTTCGTCGAATTTGACATTATAAAATTATGTCCCATGGTCAGATCTGATGCATACTACATTATTTCTCATCTTCACCTGGATCTTCTTGACAAATGCAGCAAACACTTAAAAGATTTCATCCTTGATTCTGAGAAACAGAGTCCAGGTGAATCTGGAATAATCATCCACTATAACGAAGATGCACTTCTTTCCTCCTCTGCTTAGCACCCTCATAGGTCCACATAGATCCATGTGGAAAAGATCAAATGGCCTTGAGGTACTAACTTTATTTTTTGGGCTTTAAAGAGGATCTGACATGTTTTCCTTTTACACATGCATCACATACCTTGTGATCCTTGAAGCTTGACTTGGGCAGACCACGAACCAGGTCCTTCTTAACCAATTTGTTCAGCAACGAAAAACTTGCATGACCCAGCCTTCTGTGCCATAGTTCAACATCATCATCAACAGCACTTAGACAGCTAAGATCACCACTCTATAAGGACTCAAAATCAGCAACATAGATATTTTTATATCTTTTAGCCACTAACACCACTTCACTAGTCACTAGATTAGTGATTGTGCATATCTTTGACATTCCACTTTGTTTCCCTTGTAACATATTTGGGAAACACATAGCAAGTTGTACTTCAATCTGTTCACATAGTACATATTTTCAATAGAGTGGGAGGGAGTTCTCCCAATCCTTCCAACTCCTAGAATATATCCCTTCTTGTCATTTCCAAAGGATACACTCCCTCCTTGCAGGGCCTTCAGTGAAAGTAAATCGTTTGTACTTCCAATCATGTGCTTTGAGCAACCACTATCCATGTACCATCGTTGGCTTCTCCTCTTCACTGCTCCATGCGCAGGGAAATCAAGGGTTAGACTTAGGAACCCAAACAAGTTTAGGTCCCTTGTAATGAGGTCCCTTGTAATGAGGAAAGTGATGAATAAGGGTTCTTTTGGTCCAGCAGGCATCACGTTTCTTTTATATGAGGGACCAGGTTCTCTAGTAGTAGTTACCTTTTTAGCAAAAAACTTTGTTTTTCTGTTGAGACTGAAACTTGGCCTTACGGGTTTCCTTAAAGTACCCAGTGTTACCACAGTGAGTGCAGAGCCAGTTGCTAGGTACAGTAACATACTTTCTATGAGGGTTGTAGGGAATTTTTTTTCCTTTGGAACCTGATTCCCTGCCTGTTTCCCCCATTGTTCATATACATGGAAGTGATAGCATCAGAGGACCAGGTCCACTTGAGTGATTTTTCAAGATCACTCTTGACTCTATCTAGCTCTTTCTGAAGTTGTTTATTTTTCTCGAGTTCAACACACAAGCTAGATATCAACGACTTTAGCTCATCTTCAAGCCTAAGATGTGTTTCATCCGCAACTTTCTTTCCCTTTTGAAGAATCTCATGCCTACCTTTTACTTTTAGTTCCTCAATTGTATCCTTCAGATCTACAACTACTAAATAGGTCATCTCTCTCATGCTCTATGTTAGCAACCTTTTCGGTAGGGCTTTTTTTTTCTTTTCAACACACTCAATGGTCTCTTTTAGATCGACCACAACTACCACTAGATCATCTTTCTCATGTTCTAAGTTAGCAACCTTTTAATTTAAAGCTTCTTTCTCCTTTTTAATACACTCAATGGTCTCTTTTAGATCGACCACAACAACCACTAGATCATCTCTCTCATGTTCTATGTTTGCAATTTTTTCAGTTAAGGCATCTTTTTCTTTCTTCAAACTCTCAATGGTTTCCTTTAAATCTACCACCACGACTACTAGATCATCTCTCGACTGTTCTGCTTCTCCTAGTTCCACAGTTAATGCGCTTTTATCATTTATAAGACTGTGATAAGCATCAATTAAAATATTTTCCAAGGATATAAGTTTTTTAGGAGAATAGGATTTCAGATTTCTTTGAACATCTAGAAAGTTTACCTTGTCATCATCGTCGTCATCTTCATCATCATCAGACTGTGCCATCAAGGCAAAGATAGAGTCATACTCAGCTGCTTCACTTTCCACTGCCATCATGTAGTTGTCACCTTGATCATCATCTTCTTCAGATTCGCTGGAAGAGTCTCCCCATGAAGCAAGATCTTGTTTCACAACATTGTCAGCAGCATTTTTCCTCTTGAAACGTTTGTTAGGAACCAGGTTCCTCTTAGCTGCTTTGTATGTGTTGTGTTTGTATTGATTTTGCTTGAGTAGAGGACAATCCTTGAGGAAATGTCCTGGCTTACCACACTTATGACATAGTTCATAACCTTTTGGCTTGCTGGAGCTGCCCCTTTTTAGAATGCCTTCATTTCTGCGAACCATTTTCTGGAATCTTTTTGTCAGGTAAGTCATATCAGCATCCTCACCACCTGAATCATTGTTGTCCGTCTTGAGGACCATGTTCTTCTCTCTTTTGGGATCGCTTCTCTCATTATCATTCTTCTACTTCATTTCATAAGTTTTCAGATTACCAACAAGTTCATCAATGGTTAGCTTTTGCAGATCTTTTGCATTTGTGATAGCATTCACTTTGCTTTCTTAGGAACTGGGTAAAACACTGAGTATTTTTTTGACAAGTTTGTTCCTTGAAATTATTTCTCCCAGAAAATGAAGCTCATTCGAGTAGATGGACTCATCGTCTTTCATCCTGAAAAGCTCGTATTTTGTGGTAAGCATGTCAATCTTTGATTTCTTAACTTGGGTTGTCCCTTCATGAGCTGTTTGGAGAGCTTCTCATATCTCCTTAGCAGATTGGCATGCTGAAATACTTTTGTATTCATCAGGACTAATACCGCAGACAAGAATTTTCTTTGCTCGAAAGTTCTTCTTTATGGCCTTGCGATCAGCATCATTGAGTTCTTTTCTTGTTTTGGGAACTATTACTGCTGGGTCACCACTAGTTTTTTAGGGACAAATGGTCCATCGCAGATGACGTCCCAGAGCTCTGAGTCTTCAGCCATGATGAAGTCGTGTATCTTTTTCTTCCACCATCCATAGTATTTGGCCATTGAATCTTGGTGGCTTGTAGGTAGATTGACCTTCTTCAAAGTTTGGTGGAGAAGCCATGAGGATCCTTTCTAGGTGTTAGTTTGATAGAAAGAACCTGCTCTAATGCCAATTGATAGAATCTTAGGGTCCACCAAACTATATAGAGAGTTAGGTTCTCTATTAGTTCCCACAGAACACACGCACACTACAGTAAGTAAATGACACAATGAAGTTTTACGTGGAAAACTCCCAGTTCACGGGATTAAAAACCACGAACTACCCTTGTAGGATTTCAACTTCATTACGGAGGAAACTTTATATTACAACCTATTATAACCTAGGAATTAACGTCTTAATCCCTCACTAACTTATAAAAACTCTATTACAAACCACTCTGTAATAACTCTATTACAAAGATTTACAACTCGACTAACTCTAGTCAAGACATAAACACAAGGGTTTATGATTTACAAAGGTTTCCTACACAATGCTTCTAACTAAGCTAAGTAGGAATTACAAGTGAAGAACTTTAACAAAGGTGCAACGCAACTAAGGACAATAACTCAATACAGGAACTGGTCCATTGTTATGTTGTTCTTTGTTCTTGATGCTATTGAGAATCGCTTGCCAGATTGATTGATCACTTGAGAAGTGCTTGATGGATTCTTCAATGTTCAAGTAATGTTTTGCCTTTGGTTTAATGTTAATATAACATTAGTGACATCAGTTGAATGATGCAAGCATGTTTTGTACAGGAGCATTCCCAATGAAGTTGATTGTTGCACTGTTTTGCACTGTTGCGTGTGCAACCAACAACTTTACAGCTGTTGGAAAGTTGACTGGTACGATTAGGGGTGGACATAAAATCCGGAAAACCGAATTCCGAACCGAACCGAATTAATTCGGTATTTCGGTTTTCGGT
>ML316489.1:0-81718 GCA_005239505.1 Nicotiana paniculata | reverse complement strand
AAGCACATAAAATGCAAGGTATATAATGCTTAAAATCATGAATTCTAGCCACGCATCAGTAGGACTCATCCTGTTGCTCATATTACAACCCCATCTGCGGAGCCCCAGATTGAGAATGATGGGGTGGGGGGTGGGGAGGGGGTGGGGGGCTCCAGCTCAGACCGTTCCAGCTGGACCAACTCAGGTCCCATAGGGGTTTATTGCTACCCCGGTGCTTCAGGATGCTTTGGTCTGATTAGTGGGCCTTATGGAGAGTGTAGCCCAGAGTGGCGCACTGCCCCTTACAACAGCCGTATCTCAAGCTGGAGGAGGGGTCCAGACTCCTGTTACCCACACTCCTGATCAGACTACTCCTCAGATCCAGACCCCAATAGCCAACCCAGTTGGGGTAGTTCAGACAGTTGCTGCAGCCCCGATTGTTGAGGGGGTAGCTGTGACTTCCGACGCTTTGTGGAGATTGGACAAGTTCATCAAGCTTTTCCCTGTTCACTTCAGTGGTGCTACTTCAGAGGCTCATCAGGAATATCTGGACAACTGTCATGAGGTTCTTCGTAATATGGGTATTTTGGAGACCAATGGGGTCGACTTCGCCGCGTTTAAGATGACTGGTTCCGCCAAGAAATGGTGGAGGGATTATTTGTTGACTAGACCAGTTAGGTCACATGCTCTGACTTGGGATCAGTTTTCTCACCTATTTTTGGAGAAATTTTTGCCTATCACTACCAGAGAAGAGAAGCGTTGTCAGTGCGTCTTCAGCAGCGCGACATGACAGTTACCCAGTATGAGAATCACTTTTTCGATTTGGCTCGGCATGCTATTCTTTTATTTCCCACAGAGAGAGAGAGGGTTAGGAGATTTGTTGAGGGCCTTACCTAGACCATCAGGTTGCAGATGTTTAAGGAGACAGGGACTGAGATTTTATTTCAGGATGCAGCCAATGTGGCCAGGAGAGTTGAGACGGTTCTCACGATGGGAGGTTAGGGGTCAGATAAGAGACCTCACCATTCCGGTAGATTCAGCGGTGCCTCGTTTGTAGGTGGAGATACTCAAGGTAGAGGCCATTCTTCTAGGCTATTTAATTCACCACTTCAGACGTCCCATGGTTCCTCAGGTGGTCGTGGCTCTTACTTGCCTTATTCTGATCAGTCAGCCCCTATCAGAGCACCTCCTCTTCAGAGTTATTATTGTGGTCAGCCGATTCGTCTGGGCCAGCCTCAGTATCAGGATGGTTGTTATGAGTGTGGTGAGTATGGGCTCATTCGGAGATCTTGTCCAAATTTTTTGGGTAATCAGCCTCAGTACCAAAATTCTCGTGCTATAGTTCCGGCACCAGCTGCACCACCACCTGCCCAGCCAGCCAGGGGTAGGGGTCAGGTAGTCAGAGGTAGAGGTCAGAATGTTAGAGGTGGAGGTCAGCATGCTAGAGGTAGAGGCCAGCCCGCTAGAGGTCGCAGCCAGCTCGTTAGAGGTGGAGGAGCACCTGTCAGGGGTCCTCCCGGTGACACAGTTCAGGGTGGTGGGGCCCAGCTCCGATTATATCCATTTCTAGCCAGACCCGAGGCGGAGTCCTCCGATGCAGTTATCACAGGTGCCATTTCAGTTTGTAATAAAGATGCTTCAGTTTTGTTTGATCCGGGGTCTACTTATTCTTATGTGTCATTCTATTTTTCCTCGTATTTTGTTGTGCCCCATGATTCTTTGAGTGTCCCTATTTATGTGTCTACACCGGTGGGGGATGCTATTGTTGTAGATCGTGTATATCATTCGTGTGTAGTAATTATTAAGGGTCTTGAAACTAGTGTATACCTGTTGATTCTTGACATGGTCGATTTTGATGTCATATTGGGCATGGATTGGTTGTCACCTTATTATTCCATCTTGGACTGTCACGCCAAGACAATTACCTTAGCTTTGACGGGATTTCCTCGGTTAGAATGGAAATGGACTCCTGGTCATTCTCCCAGCAGACATATTTCTTATGCCAAGGCTCGTCGCATGGTTGAGAAAGGATGTTTGGCCTATTTGGCTCATATCCGTGATTCTGATGCCAAGGTTTCTTCAATAGAGTCAATGCCTATTATTCGTGAGTTTCCCGAAGTGTTTCCTGCAGACCTGCTGGGGATGCCACCCGACAGGGATATCAATTTTTGTACTGATGTTGCTCCGGGAACTCAGTCCATTTCTATTCCTTCACACTGGATGGCCCCACCAGAATTGAATGAATAGAAAGAACAGTTGCAAGAATTGCTTGATAAAGGCTTCGTCAAGCCTAGTGTCTCGCCCTAGGGCTCACTTGTTTTGTTCGTAAAGAAGAAAGATGGATCGATGAGAATGTGTATAGATTACCGGAAGTTGAATAAAGTTACTATCAAAAATAAGTATCCATTACCGAGAATTGATGATTTATTTGATCATCTTCAGGGTGCCAGTGCATTTTCAAAAATTGATCTGGGATCCGGCTACCATCAGTTGAAGATTAGGGCGTCCGGCGTTCCTAAAACAACCTTTCAAACAAGGTATGGGCACTATGAATTTTTGGTGATGTCTTTTGGCTTGAGTAATACCCCAGCAGCCTTTATGGATTTGGTGAATCAAGTTTTCAAGCCTTATCTGGATTCCTTCGTAATTGTGTTCATTGATGATATTCTTATATACTCCTGTAGTTGGGAGGAGCATGAACATCACCGCTGTATAGCACTCCATACTTTGAGGGATAATCAGTTGTATGCAAAATTTTCAAAGTGTTAATTATGGTTAGATTCAGTAGCTTTCTTGGGTCACGTCGTATCATTAGAGGGTATTCAGGTATATTCTAAGAAGATAGAGGCAGTCAAGCTGGCCTAGACCCACTTCAGCCACGGAAATCAGGAGCTCCTTGGGTTTGGCGGGATACTACCGTTGTTTTGTGGAGGGGTTCTCTTCTATAGCAGCCCCAATGACGAGATTTACTCAGAAGGGTGCCCCATTTAAATGGTCGGATGAGTGTGAGGCGAGCTTCCAGAAGCTCAAGACAGCCTTGACTTCAGCACCGGTATTGGTGTTACCCTCAGGTTCAGGATCTTTCACGGTATATTGTGATGCTTTCCCTGTTAGGTTGGGAGCGGTATTGATGCAAGAACGCAGGGTGATAGCATATGCNGCCTTGACTTCAACACCGGTATTGGTGTTACCATCAGGGTCAGGATCTTTCACAGTATATTGTGATACTTCCCGTGTTGGGTTGAGAGCGGTATTGATGCAAGAGGGCAGAGTGGTAGCATATGCGTCTCGGCAGTTAAAGATTTATGAGAAGAATTATCATGTCCATAACTAAGAGTTGGCAGCCATTGTTCATGCATTGAAAATATGGAGGCACTATCTTTATGGCATGCCATGTAAGATTTACACGGATCACCGTAGCCTTCAATACTTGTTCAAGAAAAACNAGAGTTGGCAGCCATTGTTCATGCATTGAAAATATGGAGGCACTATCTTTATGGCATGCCATGTGGGGTTTACACGGATCATCGTAGCCTCCAGTACTTGTTCAAGCAAAATAATCTTAATTTGAGACAGATGAGATGGTTAGAGTTATTGAAGGATTATGACGTCACTATATTGTATCATTCGAGAAAGGACAATGTGGTGGCCGATGCATTGAGTAGGAAGGCAGTGAGTATGGGCAGCCTTGCATTTATTCCAGTCAGTGAGAGAACGTTAGCTTCAGACAGTCAGACGGTGGCTAATCAGTTCGTGAGGTTGGATATATCGTCCAGCCATGTTCTAGCTTGTACAGTTGCTCGGTCTTCCTTATTCGAGCGTATCAAAGATCGGCAGGATGATGACCCGCACTTGATGGTCCTTAGGGACACTGTTCGGCGTGATAGTGCCAAGAAGGTTATAGTTGGAGATGATGGTGTTTTGAGGATGCAGGGTCGTATATGTGTGCCTAATGTTGATAGCCTTCGTGAGTTGATTCTTGAAGAAGCTCACCGTTCTAAGTATTTTATTCACCCGGGTGCTGCCAGGATGTACCAGGACCTGCGGTAGCACTACTGGTGGCGAAGGATGAAAAAGGATATTGTTGCTTATGTGGCTCGTTGTTTGAATTACCAACATGTGAAATATGAGCATCAGAGAGCCGGTGGTTTACTACAGAAGATAGAGATTCCTGAGTGGAAGTGGTAGCATATCACTATGGACTTCGTTGTTGGACTCCCACGGACTCAGAGGAAGTTCGACGCCAATTGGGTTATTGTGGATAGGTTGACTAAATCATCACATTTCATTCCAGTGGAAAGTTCTTACACTTCGGAGCGGTTGGCAGAGATATATCTTCGAGAGATTGTTCGCCTTTACAGTGTGCCCGTGTCTATCATTTCTGATCGAGGTACGCAGTTTACCTTGCACTTTTGGAGGGAAGTTCAGTGAGAGTTGGGTACCCGTGTTGAGTTGAACACAACATTTCATCCTCAGACGGACATGTAGTCCGAGTGTACTATTCAGATTCTATAGGATATGCTCCGTGCTTGTGTTATTGACTTTGGAGGTTCTTGGGATCAATTCTTGCCGTTAACGGAGTTTGCCTACAATAATAGTTATCAGTCGAGCATTCAGATGGCTCCTTATGAGGCATTATATGGTAGACGGTGTAGATCGCCAGTTGGATGGTTTGAGTCGGGAGAGGCTCGGTTATTGGGTACAGACTTAGTTCAAGAGGCCTTAGATAAGGTCAAGATTATACAGGATCGACTTTATGCAACTCAGTCTAGGCAAAAGAGCTACGCCGATCGTAAGGTTCGAGATGTGGCATTTATGGTTGGAGATAGAGTATTACTTCGGGTGTTGCCCATGAAGGGTGTCATGAGATTTGGGAAGAAGGGCAAGTTGAGCCCTAGGTATACCAGACCATTTGAGATTCTTGATAGAGTTGGGGAGGTAGCTTATAGACTTGCGTTTCCTCTAGGTTTATCCTCCGTTCATCCGGTATTTCATGTATCTATGCTCCGGAAATATCATGGTGACCCGTCCCATGTGTTAGATTTCAGCTCTGTCCAATTGGACAAATATTTGACTTATGAGGAGGAGCCGGTAGCCATTCTAGACGGCAAGTTCGTCAGTTGAGATCAAAGAGTTACCCTTCAGTTCGAGTGCAGTGGAGGGGTCAGCCTGTTGAGGCAGCTACTTGGGAGTCCGAGTTGGAAACGCAGAGTAGATATCCCCACTTGTTTTCCAGTTCAGGTAATTTTCTATGTCCGTTCGAGGACGAACGTTTGTTTTAGAGGTGGAGATTGTGATGACCCAAAGGGTCATCTCATAAATTAAGACTCCATTCAAGGATCATTAGCCTTAAAAATATTAATTTTATTTACCTCGATTTACATGCGCAGTCCGGGCGTGAAATCAGAAAGCGTTTATGTGAAAATATCATAAATAGTAATTTCTGGAGTTTAAAATTTGGTTTTAATTGAATTTGTTCAATATTTTGAGTAAATGGAACCAGATCTGTGTTCCGACATTCCCTGGAGGTCTGCAGTAAAATATGGGACTTAAAATTGAATTCCGAGGTCCCTAGCTTTAGAAATCAATTTTTGAAGAAAATTGTTATGCTGGATTTTTAAGGAAATAAATAAATGAATTAATGTTTGAACTCATTGGTATCGGGCCCGTATTTTGGTTCCGGATCTCGGTACAGGTTTGTTATGATATTTGTGTCCTATCTGTGAAATTTGGTAAGATTCGGAATTTATTTGACGTGATTCGGACGTCCGGTTGAGAAATATTGAAAGTTAAGTGTTCTTGAGAAAAAAGATGAGTTTTGAGGTTAAATTCATAGTTTTAGATGTTATTTTCATGATTTGATCGCACGAGAAAGTCCGTATGATCTTTTTAGACTTGTGTGCATGATTGGTTTAGAGCCCTGAGCGCTCGGGTGAGTTTTGGATAGGCTATAGGATGTTTTGAACTAGTTAAAGTTGATGTTTTTGCTGTTTCTGGTGCACAGTCGAGTTGTGCTTCGCGTTCACGTTGGTTCACTCGCAAATGCGTAGAGTATATGTGCATTTGGGTATTTTTGTTCTTCGCGAACGCCGAGCTCAGGACGCGAATGTGAAGCACTAGTGGGTTAAAGCTTCGCGAACGCGTTCTAGCCCACGTGAACGCGCTGTGTAAATGGGCCTGGGAAGGAGGAGCCTCTTACTCTATGCGAACGCAGCCACCTGGTCGTGAACGCGAAGGACACTGGGCCTAGCCCTACGCTAACGCGTTCGTCCTCATGCAAGCGCGAAGGCCAACGGGCCTGACCCATCGCGAACTCAATGAAGGCCTGCTCGGTCATATAAAACATGTTTTAAAAACGGGCAGAACCTCTTTCTTCATATTTTTCAAACTACAAATACCTAGAGGCAATTTTCTTCACACAAATTCATCCCCAAAGTATTGGTAAACAATTCTAAACTCTTCTCTTTCAACTACCCAATATTTTTCATCACTTTTCAATCAAAAATCAAGAATTTTCATGGTAGAAATTGGGGGTTTGGGTAGAATTAGGGAATTTTATAAAAATGGAATTTTGACCTCGAGTTAGGGTCATATTTCGAAATTAATTGCATATTCGGGCTCGGGGTGAATGGGTAAAGAGAATTTGGTCCGAATCCCGAGTTTGGACCAAGCGGGCCGGGGTCGAGTTTTAAATTTTTTTGAAAAAACTTAGGAAAATAATGATTTTTCAGTAAAGTTAGTTCCTTTAGCATAAATTAATGATATTAAACTAATTATAATTAGAGGGAAATTCGAAAGGAAAAGCGGTAATTGAGCAGTGAGTGGCCTGCGAATTTGCGGCAAGTGCTTGGTTTAACCTTGACTTGAGGGAATAGGAATCCCCACTTAAATGCTATGTGAATTTGCCTGTGTGTGGTGTATAGGTGAAGTGACGAGTATCTATGCACCACTAGATTATTGTTGAACATGGTCCCTTCCCCGTTTTCAATTTAATTGATCCCTGGCTTAATTGTTTTATGATTATTGATGTTTACATGCCTACTTGGTTTCGTTAACTTGTTGTTAAGAACTGTTTCAAGCATTTTGGAAGTGTTGGTTGTTCCTTTGTCTTCATTGTGATACATAAAAGGGTGAGCTAGTTGACAATGTTTTTAATATATATATTCTGGTTGGTTTATTTGTCAAATGATAAATGATGAAGTTATGAGTAGTACAATTTACTGTTTACAATTGTCGAGACAAAAATATTGTGAAAGGTTTTGACCTGACTTTTGGAAAAATTTATAAATAAAGTGATGTGATTGTCTGGTGGGAGCGGGTTGCACGTTGCAACAAGGAGTGATAAAGTTGGACATGTGGGATCGGGTTGCACGCCGCAATAGGAGAAATAAAGGTGATATATATATATAGGGAGGAGCAATAAGGGTGGACAGGCGGGAGCGGGTTGTACGCCGCAACAAAGAGCGATAAGGGAGAATATTTATGCTTTACAGATTTTCAAAAATAAGGATTTGAAAAACTCCGATTTTATTAAAAAGGTTTTCATACTCTGATTTTTACTGTGATTTAAATTGAAACTTGGAAATTTTGAGGAGTTGATTATAGCCGATATCTGAAAAGAATTATCCGAGTTATTTTTATTTACTGTTGCAAGTTACTGGTTATTTAGTTTATTATTATTATTTCCTTCTTGCTTTATTATATATTGTTCACATGTTATGTTGTTAATGCCCTGCCGTAGCCTCGTCTCTACTTCGTCCAGGTTAGGATCGGCAATTACTCAGTACATGGGGTCGGTTGTATTGATACTACATTCTGCACTCTTTTGTGCAGATCCAGGTACCGGCCAGAGTTAGGAGATTTTAGTAGCTGGCACCATCATTCGGAGACACGAGGTAGATCTGGTGGCGTCCGAAGATTCCTGGAGTCTTCTCTTAATTTTATAGACACTGTTTTATTACATTTAAAAACAGATATATAATTCTTTCAGCCCATTATTTGTAGTACTCTTTTGTAGTTCTTGAATTGTGACACCAGATCCTGGGTAGTTATATAGTTGGTTTTAGTTCGTGGTTCGTTTCATCATATAGAATATATTGCTGATTACATTTATTATAAATTATTAGATTTAGTTTATTTTATGTTGTCTCATTGTGTTTAAGTAAATATTCAAAGGAAAATGCCTAATCAAGTTTTAACATTGGCTTGCCTAGCAAATGTGGTGTTAGGCGCCATCACGATCCCGTGGGTTGGGAATTTGGGTCGTGACAATGGGGAATGGCTATCTGAAAATGCATGCATGAAAAACTATGTGATTTAAAAGCAAGGATTAACCGCATCTGGATAAGTAGGTCTCCCTTTGAACTTTCCATAATGAACTTATTTCAGATATACTTGGTTAATCGGTAGATTTGATATCTTTGAACCGTCAAACTTTAGTGCATACCTAGACAACCATAAGTCACACAATCAACCTTTTAACCCCCTTTGGCTCTCATTATTGTGTTCGTTTCAGCCATGAACATCGCCTAGTTCATAAGTGCATAGAGAACTGGCCTTACATAATTCTCCTTGAAGTGGCTAACCCTTCACACTTATATAGTTGACTCCTAAATGTGTTATCCCATAGATACACTATTTGATATACTCTGTATCTGTCACGACCCGATTTCGGAGTCGTGGTGGCACCTGTCGTGGAACCAGGCAAGCCACCCCTTTCATCTAAACTAAATTCAGTTTCCAGTAAAAATACAATTTTAAACCAAATTATTGATAATACTAAGAGTCTGAAGTTTAAAAACAATATCTGAAACAAAAATTTAAAATTTCCAACCCCGAATCTGGGGTCACTCAGTCATGAGCTGCTATATATAATAAAAATAAAGAATGAAGAAATAGACAACATAGTCTCAAAATAAGGGCAACAGGTGGAATAAGGAAGAGAAGACGAGGTCGAAATCGCCAGCTGCTACCTCGACAACTCCAATGAAAACTCCTGACAGCTGCTCAATATCCACTACCGGGTCCCGGTGTACCTAGATCTGTACACAAGGTGCAGGGGATAACGTGAATACACCAACTAGGAAGTAACGAACCCAAACTATGGGCTGAGAGGTAGTGATGGACAAAACCTCAGAATTTACAATAAACAGTATACAAAAATTAGACATGCTAAAAGTTTATCAAAATGAGTAAATATGCCAAGTATGCCAGTATACTCTACATGCCATCACAAAAATATATGTATGAAACCAGTGTGGATATGAACGTAGTTCTCACAACCCTCACACAGTAGTCCACTCAGTGCCGTATATGGCTCTCAGGCCTAGGGAAGGTCCATCCCTGAAGGTACATAATCATCAGTGACTGTAGTCACTCCGTACTGAGGAAAAAGGCCAAGCCAGCCCCACGAAGAAAGTCCATCTCCAGAATAAAACACTCGGACAAGATCCATGTCCAGGGAAGATCCATCCCTCACATAACATCCACTTCAGACACGATCCATGCCCAGGGAAAATCCATCCCTCAACATCAGTGCGCTCACTGGGGGTGTAAAGACTCCGGAGGGGCCCTAGGGGCCCAAGCGCTATATCAAGCCAACAAAGGCATGATTTAAGTATCGTTGCGGTGTGCAGTCCGATCTCATAACTCTCTCAATAACAGGCTCTCGGCCTCACTCAGTCATTACTCTCCAGTCTCACTCACATGGATCACAGATGCATCCATCAGCCCGAAACAATGGTAAGTGTGCATATAATTAACAATACTGAGACTGAGGTATGAAGTGATATGCTATAACAAGTCTGAGTATATGAAATCAAATAATCACAAATTGAGACTGTAATATACGACCACTCCGAGTCTCAGCATTTTCGGCGTGAAGCCTAGCATTTATACTTAACATGATTTCTAACAGGTTCACAATTACCACATTAACAGAAGCAAAGATATCATCAGGGAATAATCACTAAGCGGTGCCATGGGATAAGTCAGGCCACAAATACTTGGTGCACGCCGGCAAGCCCGTCACTTGGCATGCGTGTCACCTCAATTATAGTCATAAATCATTTAGATCGGGGTTTCGAACCCTCAGAACCAAGTTTGGAAACGTTACTTACCTTAAAACCGACTAAAATACTACTCTGCAGTGCCTTTGCCTCTATATTCGGCCTCCAAGTGCTTCAAATCTACCAAAAATCAGATGTATTTCATTATAATATGCCAAGGAACGAACCCTAATCAAAATTTATCAAAAATACTAAAAAATCCCGAAATTGATCAAACCCGACCCATGGGCCCACGTCTCGGAACACGGTAAAATTTACGCCACAAAAATCCTTATCCTCCCAAGAGTCTATACATACCAAGAACACTGAAATCGGAGTCCAAATGACCCCTCAAATTCCCATTTTAAGGTCTCTAAACCACAAGACCTAATGACCTATTTTAGCACTATTTTCCCCCAAATTTTCATCACTAATCCGACCTTTAATAACGTATAAACGAGGTTTAAGTCCAAAATCCTTACCTCAATGAAAAACTATCGATTACCCTCTTCAAAAACCCTTCAAAAGCTTCAAACCCGAATAACAATGGTAAAAGAATGACCAAAATTCGCTAAGAGTTCTTTTTATAGGTTCTGCCCAGCGATGACCGCACCTGCGGTCCTAGGTGCGCATATGCGAGAATTCACTTAAGGGACCTTTTCCGAACCTACGACAGAACCTCCGCACCTACGACTTCGCAGGTGCGGTCCAAGTCTCGCACCTGCGACCTTCACTCATCTAGCCAACTTCCGCATCTGCGGAGCCTGGTCTGCTTCTGTGGGCTCGCACCTGTGGTCCCCCATCTGCAGGTGCGGAAACACCAGAAAGTTTCCGACCAGCAACTCCAAAATGCCAATAATCATGCTGTTACCCATCCGAACTCAACCCGAGGCCCTCGGGACCCCAACCAAAAATACAAACAAGTCATAATTGATCACCCGGACTTAGTCGAACTCTCGTAACACCCCAAAATAATATCGAAACACCAAATCAACCCATGATTCAAGCCTAAAGATATTCAAACTTCCAAAATTCACGAACGATGCCGAAACTAACCAAACCTCGTTCGAATGATATGAAAATTTGCACACACATCCAGAATGATGCTAGGAACCTGCTCCAACTTTCGGAATTTCATTCCGACCCCGATAGCCTATTTTGAACTGCCGACTGGAAATCGCCAAAAATTAACTTTCGCCAATTCAATCCTAATTCTACACCGGACATCAAAACTACATTCCGAACACACTCCTAAGTCCCAAATCACCTAAAGAAGCTATCCGAGCCATAAAATCTATATTCCGAGAATGTTTACGCAATAGTCAACTCTGGTTGACTTTTCTAACTATAAGACCAGCTTAAGGGACTAAATGTCTCATTTCTCACCATGACCACTCTGAACCCGAGTCAACCAACCCAACGCCACACAAAATAGATGAACCACACAAGCAATGAAACAGAAATGGGGGAAACGGGCTAAACTCTCGGAACGACCGGCCGGGTCGTTACAGTATCAAACTTAGAAATCCTTAAAAATCCTTAACATTTTATCCTTGGTACCGCACATTGTCTCATCATGAGAATAGACCAACATTTTATTTGACAATGTTGAACCGTCACTAATGACGTTGTTTGATCTCCTTCAACCTAGATCTTGGGATCTCCAGTCTTCTAGGTAGAGTTACCACCACAATGACTTATCCTCGGCCGTAGTCCCATTCCCTTCAATGATTTATCAACCGCCTCTCTATTTAGGCCTTATGTAAGCGAATCCGACACATGATATTTTGTATTTATGTAGTCAATTGTGATAATTCCACTAGAGAGTAGTTGTCTAACGGTATTATGTCTTCGTCGTATGTGACGAGATTTTCTATTATACTTAACACCTCCAACCCTTCCTATTGCCGCTTGACTATCGCAATGTATGCATATAGGAGCCACTTGTTTGGGCCAAAATGGAATATCTTTCAAGAAATTCCAAAGCCATTCAGCTTCTTATCCAGCCTCATCTAAAGCTATAAACTCAGACTCTATTGTAGAGCGAGCGATGCATGTCTATTTGATTGATTTTCAAGACACTGCTCCTCCACCAATAGTAAACACGTATCCACTTGTGGACTTTGTTTCTGATGACTGTGTGATCCAATTTGCATCACTATATCCTTCAATTACTGCATAATACTTATTGTAGTGAAAAACATAATATTGGGTATGTTTTAGATACCCCAAAACTCATTTCATTGCCAACCAATGAGTTTGGTCGGGATTATTTGTACAACGACTCATTTTACTTACTACACAGGCTACATTAGGTCATGTACAATTCATGATATATATTAAACTTTCCAACACTTGAGCATAATCGAATTGAGATTTTCTCTGACCTAGATTCTTTGTAAGAACAACATTTACATCAATCGGGGTCTTCGCGACTTTGAAATCTAAATACTTGAATTTTTCAAGTTCTATTTTAACGTAATGATATTGAGACAATTCCAGTCCTTGAGGAGTCCTATGGATTATAATTCCTAGAATTAAATCAGCAACTCTTAAGTCTTTCATATCAAACTTGCGAGTAAGCATACACTTAGTAGCATTTATATATGCAATGTCTTTGCTCATTATTAACATATCATCGACATATAAACATACAATGACTATAAGATTTGGAGTGTTTTAAATTTAAACACTTTTATCACACTCATTAATCTTAAATCCATTTGCGCACATTGTTTTATCAAATTTCGCATGTCATTTTTTGGTGCTAGTTTCAATCTGTAAAGTGACTTAACAAGTCGGCACACATTCTTTTCTTTTTCGGGAACCACAAACCCTTCAGGTTGTTCTATATAAATTTCTTCCTCCAAATCTCCATTTAAGAAGGCCGTCTTCACATCTATCAGATGGATTTGACCATACACAACGGTTAACGCTATTAACACCCAAATATATGTAATCCTCATTACCGGCGAGTGTGTATCAAAATAATCAACACCTTCTCATTGTCTAAACCCTTTGACAATTAATCTTGCCTTATATTTGTCAATATCACCATCAACTTTCATTTTCTTTTGAAAATCCACTTAGAACCTAAAGGTTTGTTTCCTGGAGGAAGATCAACCAATTATCAAGTATAATTACTTAATATGGACGCTATCTCACTATTGACTGCCTCTTTCCAATATTATACTTCCGAGGAAGACATTGCTTCTTTAAACGTTTGAGGCTCATTTGCCAACAAAAATGTCAGAAAGTTTGGTCCAAAGGAAGTCGTTGTCCTTTGACGTTTACTTCGTCTTGGATTTTCCTCATTAAACGTACTTTCCTATGCTTCTTCTCTAGGTTGTTTAGATTTTTAACTAGAAGACTCACATTCATTTTTATACGAATAAATATTCTCAAAGAATTTAGCATTATCAGATTCGATGATCGCATTAATATGAATGTCGGGATTTTCTGATTTATGGACCAGAAAATAATATGCCTTACTATATCTTGCATATCCTATGAGAACGCAATTAACCATTTTCTATCCAATCTTCACCCTTTTGGATTTAGGAATTTGCACTTTAGCTAAACAACCTCACACTTTAAAATATTTTAGGTTGAGTTTCCTACATTTCCATTTTAAATATGGAATGATTTGCGTTTTGTTATTGGAAACTCGATTAAGTATTTGGTCAGCTATAAGAATAGCTCCCCCCCACAAGTTCTGGGGTAAACCCGAACTTATCAACAAGGCATTCATCATTTCCTTTAACATGCCATTCTTTGTTTCCGCAATGCCATCAGATTGTGGTGAGTAAGGGGCAGTTGTTTGGTGAATAATGCCAAATTCTAAACATGTTTCTTCAAAAGGAAATTCATATTTACCACCCCTATCACTTCTTATCATGTTGATATTTTCGTTTAGTTACGTTTCAACTTCATTTTTGTATTGCTTGAATGTCTCAATTGTTTCATCTTTACTATTAAGTAAGTAAATATAGCAATTTATAGTACTGTTGCCAATAAAAGTTATGAAATACTTTCCCCCATCGCGAGATTGTATTGACTTTATGTCGCAAATATTTGTGTCAATTAAGTCTAAAGAATTTGAATTCCTTTCAACTAAGTTATAAGGATGTTTAACATACTTATATTCCACATATATTTTACATTTCAAATTATCGCATTCAAATTTAGGCAATACTTCCAAATTAACCATTTTTCATATAGTTTTGAAGTTGATGCGACCTAAATGTGCATGCCATAAATTATTTGACTCAAGTACGTACGAAGAAGTCTGAACTTTATTTATGTCAATAACTATTACGTTCAACTTGAAAGGGCCCTCAGTTTTGTAATCTTTTCCTATATACACACCATTCTTACATATTACAACTTTTTCGAAACAAACACACACTTAAACCATTCTTGATAAGAAGTCCAGCAGACATCAAATTCTTGCAAGTTGCAAAAACATGGAGAACATTGTTTCGCAACTTTTCTCGAAGTCAACTTCAAAGATATCCTCCACACTCCTTCAATTTTTATTGTTGCGGAGTTTCCCATAAAGATAGTCTCGTCGGGCCCTGCGGGAACATAAGATTCAAATAACTCTTTGTTAGCACAAACATGACGAGTGGCTCCAGAGTCGATCCAACACTCATTGGGATTTTTTACCAAGCTGCATTCAGATATCATGGCACATAAGTCCTCCATTTCATCATTCTTTTCTACCATGTTTTCTTGACTCTTCTTCTTGTTTTTTTCGGTGAACGACAATCCACAACCTTATGTCCAACCTTTTCACAGTAGTGGAAATTACCTTTAAACTTCTTCTTGCTCGGGTAATTCTTTGGTTCAAACAACTTCTTTCTCTTTTTGTTTCTTGTAGAGCTTCCTCAATAATATTTTCTCCCATTGTTGCTGAATTACAATGGGACTTCTTCTCAGCAGCCTTGTTGTCCTTTTCAATTCGTACACGAACAATAAGGTATTCAAGCGTCATCTTCTTGTTCTTATGTTTCAATTAATATTATAAGTCCTTCCACAGTAGAGGCAAATTTTCAATAAATGTCGCAACTTGAAACGATTCATTTATGACCATACCTTCAATTATAAATTTAAAATTAGTAAAATAATCAATATATTGAATAAAAATATTGACTCGATTTATATCTTCAGCAAGGAGGTAAGAAAAATCACTTGTGATTCTTGGACTTGTGTTATGACAGATTTGCCGTCAACCATTTTGAAATCCATAAATTTGACGGCCACAAACTTCTTAAGTCCAGCATCTTCAGTCTTGTGCTTCTATTAAAGAGCATTCCACAACTCTCGTGATGTTTTCATGACGATATAAATAATGTACAAGACATCTTCCGAGCAACTTAGATTATAATTGTGATTACCCGATTGGTCATCTTATGTTTTAAAACTTAATTATGCACTATGAAGCCTTAAATACCTCATTTTAGCCTTCTTCGATTTGTGTGCACAGTCCGGGTGTTTTTTCAAAAAGCTTTTATGTTAAAAACTAAGAAGATATGAAATTGTTTGCTCTAAAATCCATTTGAGTTGACTTTGGCCACGTTTTGAGCAAAAAGACCCGAATTCATGTTTTGACGGTCCCGGTGGGTCTGTATCATGATTTGAGACTTGGGCATATGCCCGGAATCAAATTAGGAAGTTCCTAGCCCAAGTTATCGCACTTTGTTGAAATTTGAAAGTTATAGGCTTAATGACTTTGAATTGTTTGACCAATGTTTATTTTTTGGATACGGGTCCACATTTTGGTTTTGGAACACGGTATAGGTCCAATACTATATTTATGACTTGTCTGTAAAATTTGGTGAGAAACGGAGTTGGTTTGACGTGATTCAGACGTCCGATTATGAAATTAGAAGTTCATGAGTTTTTTTGACCTTTGATTTGATGCTCAATTCATAATTCTAGGTGTTGTTTTTGCAATTTGATCGTGCGATCAAGTTGTATGATGTTTTTAGACTTGTGTGCATAGTTGGTTTAGAGCCCAGAGGGCTCGGGTGAGTTTCAGATAGGCTACAAAGTGAAATTTGGACTTAGGAGTATGCTGGTGTGTTTCAGATCTGGTGCAGGCATCAGACATTGCAATTACGAGGTTAGGCTTCACATTTGCAACCTCTGATGCGTTCACAATTGCGAGCAACTCATCGCATTTGCGAAGAGTAGCTGGAGCACCTCAAGTTCGCATTTGCGTACAGAGCTTCGCATTTGCGAAGTAGGTTAGGGGGTACAGTGATAGCAATTGCGATCAAACGGCCGCATTTGCGGAAGGTCAAAGTTCGTATTTGCGAACAAATCTTTTCAAATGCGATGACAACAAGAATGGAAGGGATTTCACATTTGTGATTGTTTCCTCACATTTGTGGGGATCGCATTTGCGAATCCTAGGTCACAAATGCGACATCTGCAACTGACCAAATAGCTGAGAAAACTAGATTTTTGTTCATTCTCTCAAATTTTCAAACTTAGAAACCCTAGAGGCGATTTTTCAAATATCTCTTCTTCCCCAAATCATTGGTAAGTGATTCTAAACTAGTTTCTTTCAATCTTTCATTTCATTTCCTAAGATTTCAACCTAAAATCTTGTGTTTTCATGGTGGAAATTGGGGGGTTTGGGTAGAATTAGGGATTTTTGTAAAATGGGGATTTAGACCTCCAATTAAGGTCGGATTCCAAAACAAATTAAATAACTAGGCTCGGGGGTGAATGGGTAATTAGATTTTGGTCCAAATTTCGGGTTTGGACCAAGCAGGCCCGGGGATTTACTTTTGTTGACTTTTAAGCATTTGCAATCGTGGGTTGTTCCTAAGTCTTACTTTGAATCCTTTGGTTGGTAATTTTCTAGATTCTATTGGTTCGGAGGCTTGTTTGAAAGGCAAAGTTGTGGTTGAGCTTTGAGTGGAATTTTGGAGCGAGGTAAGTATCGTGGTTAACCTTGACTTGAGGGATTAGGACTTGTTTATCTATTTTCTACATGTTTAGATGTTGGGTATAATGTATATGTGAGATGGCGAGTACTTATGCATTGTTGTCGGGTTAAAGCATGCGGGTGGGACTTGTTCCTTGCAATTATTGCTTACTTTGATCATGTTATCCATGCTTAGACTGGTTATTTGTTAAATTGATCATTCTTACCGTGTTTATGAGTTTTTGTGATAATCTAGTATTGATTCCAAAGGTGAGATTGGTATTGTGGAACCATCGTTAAAGTAAGGCTTGTTCTTGTTGATCTTACCCCCATGTTATTACTTGTTCATTGTTATATGGCAAGGGAGAGTGTTAAAGCATGAAGGGTGATGTCGTGCCATATTGTGAGTGTTAATGCACGAAGGGTGATGACGTGCCAAATTGTGAGTGTTAATGCACGAAGAGTGATGTCGTTCCATATTGTGAGTGTATGCACGAAGGGTGATGTCGTGCCATATTGTGAGTGTTAATGCACGAAGGGTGATGCCGTCTCATATTTTGAGTGTTAATGCACGAAGGATGATGTTGTGCCGTATCTATTGATTTATATTGAGAGTGATGCTTAGAAGCTTGGACTTTCTTATTGGAGACTCAAGGTAGATTTGCTGCCCTTCGCAGACCTTGGAGTCCCCTTCTATTTTTCCCTATTTTACTATTTCTTTTCATTCAGAACAATTGTATTTCTTTCATACCCGATTTGTAGAAAATAGTAGAAGCTCGTGAGTTGTGACTCCAGATCCAAATTGTATCAGATATTATGGGCTTTATGTTATTCCGCATTTCAGTTTTAGCTTCTATTTAGCTTAATTGATTATATTTTTGTAATTGACTAAAGTTGGCTTGCCTAGCAAGTGAAATGTTAGGCGCCATCACGGTCCCGAAGGTGTGAATTTTGGGTCGTGAAAAGTTGGTATCGGAGCACTAGGTTGCGTAGGTCTCACAAGTCATGATTAGGCTTAGTAGAGTCTGGAGGATCGATACAGAGACGTTTGTACTTATCTTCTAGAGGCTATGAAGTTTAGGAACAAATTTCACTTCTTTTATTCTATGTCGTACGATTTTGTTCTCTCACTGCTAACCAGACTATTCTACTTTTGTTCTCTCGCAGATGGCGAGAACACGTACTGCATCTTCAGCTGAGCAGCAGCCGGAGCCCCCTGTGGCAGCTCCTACGAGGGGCAGAGATCGAGGTCGAGGCCATGCCAGAGGCCGAGGCAGGGGCAGAGCTCGAGCAACAACACTAGCAGTGGAGCCTCAGGTAGAGTTTGACAAGGAGGTTCTAGCCCAGACTGTTCCTAACGGACCAGCTCAGGTCCCGGACGGGTTCATCGCCACCTCAGTGCTTCAGGACACTTTGGTCCATTTGGTGGGCCTTATGGATAGTGTGGACCATACTGGCACATTTCCCATGGCACCAGCCGTTTCTCAAGATGGAGGAGGAGCACAGACTCGCGCTACTCACACTCTGGAGCAGATGGCTCCCCAGTATCAGACTCTAGAGGCTAATCCAGTCAGAGTAGTTCAGGTGGTTGTTGCTGTCGCGTCCCTTTTTCTCGCGAAATTGGGTTTCGACACGTGAGAACTCTCTTAAGGAAGGGTTTTAAAAGAGAGATTCGTCACCTAAAGGGTTTGAGGTGCGTTAGGGCACCTATTTGCAAATAACTCTAGTTTAAGTAGTTTGCGTCACCAAAGATCGGGTAAAGGCTCAAATTACCTCGAGGAGAAGGTGTTAGGCATTCCTCGAGGTCCACAATGTAGGTCCCGGCCGAACTCGAATTATATAAATTAGTCCTAGATAAAGAGAAAAGACAAAAGTTAGGGNTTACTCGTATTATTCAGCGGGCACAAACTATCATCTCCTACTACCCGATTACTATCTTTAAGTTGTTACCTAAGGCGCACTAATTGATTCTAAATTGTACCTTATGCGTGCACTACCTGTCCCATACCTATGGTCCAAGAGGCGTTTGGACCTCTATCTTGAGAAGAATATAATTTACTCGAACCAAGTTTAGGTATGCTTTGATCTATCAACCCTATGAATTTAATCATTAAGAAGACCTAAAAAATTGAAGTAAAATAAATGGAATTGCACACAAAACCACCCAAAAAACTCATTAAACTAACGAACTTCAGAAGTGAAGACATATGCAAATTGCAAATACATAGGAACGAAATTAAAAAGGTCTAGTAACTCACCAGTTAAACGAAAATACAAGAAAGAACAAAAGTCCACAGTGTTCTGAACATCAACGAGAAACAAGAACCCAGAATTTAGTGGCCTTGGCTTTCAGCCGGCCAAGAACCAAAGTATAGAACGAGATAATGAAGAAATAACAGAATAAAGTTTAAAATATCAATGAGATTGTAGCATTTCAAAGTACTGTCCTAAAGGGAAATGGGAGGGGTTTATATAGTGACAGAAATCAAATAAGTAAACAAGGAAAACTATAAAATCAAACATAAATAGGAAGTATTAACATGCATAATAAAATAAAAATCAAATTTAGGGAAAAATAGGTAAACCCTAGTTGACAGAAATCGAAGATTGGCCGGAAATCCTAGCTAATGGACCCATATAACCATGGTCATGCTGTATATGGACTAAATATTGTCCAGATTCAAATGGTTGAATCTAATTTCCCTTGATTCAGAGATTTACACTTGCCAAAATAGGGCAAGGACTTATGTAACGCCAAAATCGGGCAAGAAACAACGAGTTAGAGTATAAATGGAAAGGGAATCATAGAGTTATTCCATGTTGGAGTCAGATTTATGGTAGAATAAGAGAGACAACTTCTAGGGTTTGACAGGATAGGAGAAGGGAGGATTTAGGGGCGGCGGCTGGTGAGAAATGATTAGGGTTAGGTGTGTTTAGGGTAATTAAGAGGGAGAGAGTAATGTGGGCCGTTGATCTCAGAGATCAACGGCCATGATTAGAAGGGGTCTCGAGTCGGGTTGGTTTAGATGGGCCGCGACTAGGTTGTGGGGTTGGATTAACTGATTGGGCTGGGGGTTATTTGGGCTAGGGTGTTAGATTTTGGGCCAGTAATTGGTCCGAAAAATAGGTAGGTTTTAGGCTAGTTTTTAAATACTCAATATTTAATTAGAAAATATATCATTTGTGCACTAAAATGATTAATTACTTGACATTATAAAAATATAAAAGGTCATTTTCTGCATAAATAATGTAATATATATTAATATGGGCTATTATTGCAAAAATATACAATTAGCCCTAAAATGCAAATGTAATTATAAAAATTCACTAAAAAAATAGTTAAAACATCATGTTAGTATAAATGATAAGTTTATATGATTAAATCATCATAAAAATAATTTGAAGGATAGTTACTGGATATCTTACATAATAAAAATGAAGAAATAAATCGATTTAAAGACTTTAAAATTATGAAAAATACTTGTATATGCTGATAAACCAAATTATGATGCATATATACTATTTTGTAAGTATATATATAGATATTTAAAAAATAAGAAAATTGGGTATCAACAGCTGCCCCTCTTTACCCGGGAATGATAGAAGAGTTGTCGGGTAAAGAAATGATGACCGATTTTGATGAATAGGGTGATTTCGGAAAAATATAGGCCGAACTCTGGTTTCTGAGTTGCCTACATATCTATGGTTTTACGAGAATCAGTCTGTGTGTAGTTCTAGATCCAACGTTGGGAATAAACTTATGGAGTTGTTGTAGGAATGGACAGGTTCTTCTAGATAAAAAGATATCGAAATTGTGAATGGATGTAACTTGGAATGGTTATGGAATATTTGAACGTATCAGGTGGGAATGGGTAATAGATAGTGGTTGGTTACGTTTGAAATAATTGCAGGATATGAACGCTGAATCGAAACTGGAGCGAAGATTGCTCTCGTTAGGAGAACGGTTACTTCCTGGATTACTTGTAAAACTTGAAACACGATGCATGTAAATATATATGTATTATTGCAAGAATTTAAACATGATGCAAATTCCCTTTGGACGATGAAAGCTGTCTTTGGACGACGGGGATCATGTCCTTACAACATGATGTCCTGGGCCATGAACTGGGTGATAAGGGATTCACATGCCATGAAATGAAGTTCTCGGGCCATGAAAATGGTTCCTCTGAGCCATGATGACTTTGAATAATGACGTGCAATATTGAGAGATCATCAGGCCATGGCATGGTCTCTTCCGGCTATGAGGATGATGCTTTCGGACTATGACGCCTTCGGATAATATGGCGATATTTCAGCCCATGAATTGCAAAGACATGATGCTTGGTTATTCAAAGCGAAACAATACATAGCTTAGTCTTGTGTAAGATCGGGGGCAGAGCTTAGCCCTGAGAAAAGTAGAAAATAGTGCTAGATTTCAAGTAGCATAGCATTTGGGGTTATGCAAGGAGAGACAATGCTTAGCCTCATGCAATTGCGGAGGCAGGGCTTAGCCTCATGCAAGGATGGAGACAATGCTTAGTCTCATGCAGGGGAAGGCACTACTTAGCCTTATGCAATTAAGGAGGCAGGGCTTAGCCTCATGCAAAACGGAGACAATGCTTAGTCTCATGCAGGGGGAAGGCAGTGCTTAGCCTTATGCAATTAAGGAGGAATGGATTAGCCTCGTCTATATTGGAGAAAATGATTAGTCTCATGCAATTGGAGAAAATGCTTAGTCTCATGCAATTGGAGGCAATGCTTAGTCTCATGCAGGGGAAGACAATGCTTAGCCTTGTGCAATTAAGGAGGCAGTGCTTAGGCTTATGCAATTTAGTAGGCAGGGCTTAGCCTCATGCAAAATGGAGACAATGCTTAGTCTCATGCAATTGGAGACAATTCTTAGTCTCATGCAGGGGAAGGCAGTGCTTAGCCTTATGCAATTAAGGAGTTAGGGCTTAGCCTCATGCAAAGGGAAGGCAGATCTTAGCCTTATGCTATTTAGGAGGCAGAGCTTAGCCCCATGCAAAATGGAGACAATGCTTAGTCTCATGCGATGAACAGATAATAAGTAGTAGTAGAGTTTTTCTTAGCTGGAGATATGTTTGCGCTTGGCAGCTATGTCGTTATGAAGATAGTGATTCTGAGGTGTGCACGTATTTGTGAATGTTCCTTGTTCCTGCATCCAAAGTTAAATCGTGAGTTTAGCGGGGAATGTTGGTTCGTGCCTTCGCCTTTTTTCTTTGCCTTGCTCCATATCAAAATCCCGCTTGAGTTTCCATGGGTAGCATCTGGCTGTTTCATAAGATAAAGTTTTCGAAAAATATGCGTGCATATGATGAATGTAGTTATTTAGAAAATATGAAATATCAAGTAAATTAGATGAACCAATGACTGTGAAACTTTAGACACATTGCGACTTCTTTGCATTAGAATTTAGAGGGTCCTCCTAAAATTTCTGCCCCGGTTTACTTAGGCGATTCTTTGTTCTGCATATGATGATGTCAGTTGGACTTGCTCCGGAATTTTGAGGGTCCTCCTCAAAATTCTACCCCAGTTTCTGATTGTGGAAAAAATGAAAATTTTATTGAATTATGGCTGAACATACAAGGCTGCCTACGTATCCCCACTTAAACGGGAATAAGGTCAAGCGTAGTTCAATTACATCAGATGAAGAAATGCAAACATTCTAAACATAATATCTATTGACTACGTCTAAGTTGATGGGCTTTGGCCAGATTTCTCTGTCCATTTCTGTAAGTATGAGCGCTCCCCCGTTAGTACTCTGTGAACCATGCAGGCCCCCTGCCAATTGGGTGAAAATTTCCCTTTGGCTTCATCCTGAAGCGGGAAGATCCGCTTGAGCACCAACTATCTCGGAGCAGACTGTCTAGGTCTGATTATTTTGTTGAAAGCTCTGGACATTCTGTTCTGATAAAGTTGACCATGACACACTGCATTCGTTATTTTCCCATCAATGAGAGTTAATTGCTCGTAGCAACTTCTTATCCATTCTGCATCACTGAGTTCAGCTTCTTGTATAATTCTTAAAGAAGGAATTCCGACCTTGGCAGGAATGACAGCTTCGGTACCATAGACCTATAAATAGGGAGTTGCCCCGATTGATGTGCGGACTGTGGTACGATACCCCAATAAGGCAAATGGTAATTTCTCGTGCCATTTCTTGTGGTTGTCTACCATCTTTCTCAATATTTTCTTGATATTCTTTTTTTCGGCCTCCATGGCTCCATTCATTTGAGGCCTGTATGCTGTGGAATTCTTATGCTTGATTTTGAAGGTTTCGCACATAGCTTTCATTAAGTCACTGTTGAGGTTGGCGGCGTTGTCGGTGATGATGGATTCCGGCACCCCGAATCGGCAAACAATACGATCTATGACAAAATCTGCAACGACTTTCTTGGTTAGGGCTTTGTAAGATGCAGCTTCAACCAATTTTGTAAATTAGTCTATGACCACTAAAATGAACCTGTGCCCGTTTGAAGCGGCAGGCTCGATCGGACCGATTACATCCATTCCCCAAGCGGCAAAAGGCTAATGTGCACTTGTTGCATTGATTTAATTCGGTGGCACCCGTATCAGCGTGTATTTGGCACTGATGACATTTCTGGACATACATGATGCAGTCTGTTTCCATAGTCATCCAAAAATATATTGCTCTCGGTATCTCTTGGCTAAAACGAAACCATTCATGCATGGTCCACAGGTTCCAATGTGTACCTCTTAAAGCAATTTGGAAGCCTCCTTGACTTCACACCGCAATAATCCTAGGTCTGGAGTCCTTCTATACAGAATTCCTCCACTTTGGAAGAAATGGTTGGACAATCTTCGGAGCGTGCGTTTCTGAGTATGATTTGCATGCTCCGGGTACTCTCATTTCGCCAAGTACTCATTGATATCATGGAACCACGGATTACCATCTATATCTTCTTTAACATGAGCGCAGTAAGATGGCTGATTGTGAATCCGTACCGGAATAGGGTCGATGAAATTCTTGTCCGGATGCTGTATCATGGAGGATAAAGTGGCCAATGCGTCTGCGAACTCATTCTGGATTCTCGGGACATGTCTGAATTCTATCTTCGTGAACCTATTAATCATGTTTTTCACATGATGTAGATATGGTAATATCTTGGTATTCTTTGTAGCCCACTCTCCCTACACCTGATGTACCAGAAGATCTGAATCACCAATTACCAGCAATTACTGGATATTCATGTCAACAGCCAAATTGAGCCCCAATATGCAAGCCTCATATTCTGCCATATTATTGGTGCATGAAAATTTGAGTTTCGTGGATACCGAATAATGTTGACCTGTCTCTAACACCAAAATGGCTCCAATACCCACTCCTTTGTAATTTGCGGCTCCATCGAAAAACATTCTCCATCCATCGTAGGCTTCAGCGATATCTTCTCCCACGAATGATACTTCTTCATCCAGAAAATACATTTTTAGTGGTTCGTATTCTCCTCATATAGGATTTTCCGCAAGATGATCCGCTAATGTTTGTCCCTTAACCTCCTTCTGAGTCACATAGATGATGTCGAATTCACTGCCATTTTGCCAGCTTCCTAGTAGGCATGGGTTTCTGGAAGATGTACTTCAGAGGATCCATCCTTGATATGAGATATGTGGCGTAGGCACAAAAGTAGTGCCTCAATTTCTGAGTTGTCCATGTCAGAGCACAACAGGTGCGTTTCACCAAAGAGTACCTTTCTTCGTAGGGTGTGAACTTTTTACTCAAATAGCATATGGCATGTTCTTTCCTTCCCTTCTCGTCGTGTTTTCCCAAGACACAACCGAAAGCCCCATCTAGTACGGACAGATAGAGTAGTAGAGGTCTCCCCGGTTCTGGCGGGACCATGACTGGTGGTGTGAACAAATATTCCTTGATTTTGTCAAAATCTTTGGGGCAGTCTTCAGTCCAACTTGTTGTGGTATCTTTCTTTAACATTTTGAAAATCGACTCACAGATCATGATTGATTGTGCTATGAAGCGGCTGATGTAATTGAGACGTCCCAAGAAGCTCATTACGTCCTTCTTATTCTTTGTAGGTGGAAAATCCTGGATAGCCTTGACCTTTGATGGGTCCAGCTCAATTCCTCGGCGGCAGACGATGAATCCTAACAATTTTCCAGCACGGACTCCAAAGGAACATTTTGTGGGATTCAATTTCAAATTGTACCTCCGAAGCCGATCAAAGAATTTCCTCAAGTATGCTATGTGATATGTGACCTTCTTGGATTTGATAATGACGTCATCCACATATACCTCTATTTCCTTGTGTATTATGTCATGGAAAATAGCTGTCATAGCTCTCACATAAGTGGCCTCAGCATTCTTCAGGCCAAACATCATCATTTTATAGCAGTACACCCCCATGGTGTAATAAAAGCTGTTTTCTCGGCATCTTCTTCATCCATCCAGATATGATGATATCTCGCGAAGCAATCTACAAAATATTGGAGTTCATGCTTTGCGTAGTTGTCGATCAATATGTGTATATTTGGTAATGGGAAGTCATCTTTGGGACTTGCTCTGTTTAGGTCCCTATAATCGACACATACTCTGACTTTCCCATCCTTCTTCGGAACTGGCACGATGTTGGACAACCAAGTCGGATATTCAACCACTCTGAGAACCTTAACTTTGATCTGCTTGGTGACTTCTTTTTTGATTTTCAGGCTCATGTCTGGCTTGAACTTTCTGAGCTTCTATTTTACCGGCGGACACGTTGGGTTGGTAGGTAGTTTATGAGCCACGATCGATATCATCATAAGACCATGCGAAAATATCTTCATATTCCTTCAGGAAATGGGTGTATTCCTCTTTCTCTGATGGTGACAGGTGAATGCTTATGCGAGTTTCTTTGACCATTTCGGAATCTCCCAAATTGACTATCTCAGTTTCGTCCAGGTTGGACTTAGGCTTGTTCTCAAAATTCTCAACTTCTCTGACAATTTCCTCAGGTATCATATCCTCTTCTTCTATTTCTTTTGAGTCACTATCCTTATATTGCGTTGTCTCATTACTTGTCACGGTTGTTGGTTCATCAAGATAAGAAATAGTAATGCCCGAAAATCGGCGGGCCCTTGATGGTGTGGAGGTCCAATTTCTTAGAAAAGCTCCCTTCTCCACTATCTGGATAACGAGGCCTTCCTCTTACTCCTACTCAACTATTACGCGGCAGTCCATATCTTCATCTTCCAAGAACAGATTCCTTAAACTAGCTAGAATTTCATCTTCTTCAGATCCCCACGTCATATCGGCCTGATAAAAGGATTGACTCAAATGTGGTATCAGTTGCTCGAGAGGTAATAAGGATCGCACCATGGTGGCAACAAATTTTGATATTCGTTCTAGGTATACTGATATCCGAGTCTAAAGGTTGTGTCGTGATGTTTTAACTGTATTGGTTTGGTAATACCCTGGAGATTCTTTCTGATCCCTTTACCGGGTTCATATCCTGCCCATACCAATATGCTCTCTATTTTTCTACTCTGCCATTTATCCTTCTCGATTTCATTAACACGCTCAATGCGATGGTAAGTCTCTCCACCCAACTTCCTTTTATTCTCCATAACCGGAACAGTCTGGATGGTATATATGGGGTTACTCCAGTCTCCATGAATGACCACCTCCTGATGGTTCTATTCGAACTTCATAGCCTGATGCAAAGTGGAAGCTACAGCCCCAGCAGCATGTATCCAAGGTCGTCCCAACAACATATTGTATGAGGCGGATTGTTGAGCACTTGGAATTCAACATTAAACCAAGTTGGTCCCATTTGCAAACAGAGGCTGGTCTCTCCGATCGTTGCCCTTTGAGACCCATCGAATGCTTTTACTTTCATATTTCCTGCTCGTATCTCATGCAAACCTTTTCCCAATCTCTTCAAAGTGGTCCACAGACAAATGTTGAGACTTGAACCCCCATCTATCAAGACCCTGGCAATAAATTTGTCTTCGCACTATACTGTGATATGCAGCACCCTGTTATGGCTCAACCCTTCTGGCGGAAATTCATCTTCATGAAACGTGATCTTATGGCTTTCCAATACTTGTCCTACCATGTTAGCCATCTCCCCACTGGTAATGTTGTTGCGGACATAAGCCTCGTTCAATAACTTCATCAATGCATTCCTATGTGCTTCAGAACTCTGCAGTAGTGATAGAACGGATATCTGAGCAGAGATTTTGTTCAGATGGTCAACCACAGAATACTCTCTCGCTTGCACCTTTCTCCAAAGATCATCTGGGCCAGTTTCAATGATAGGCTGTTTGGAAGCGGCTTCTTTACTGTTCCCCCCAAATGCTCAGGCGTGTAAACCCTACCAGTTCTGGTCATACCCTGCGCTGCACCAGCTTCTTCCATTTTATCTTTTCCTTTACTTCTCGCTTCTGCAGTATAGTCCAGGGTACAAAATTTGAATTAATGGATGGTGCAGGTGCTACCATTACGGTGAATGGTGCGGTCACATCTACTTCAAACGAAGCAGGCGCGCCTGAATGTATTGTTACTTCGACCTCGAATGGAGTTGGTGCGGCTACCTCAACCTCAATTGGTGACTGTATCTGTACCACAATAGGTGTGAGAGTGACTGGAGGCATTTTGGGACCATCCCCTTCTCGAATGATCCCAAATAACCCTTCCGGGTCCCACTCTTCATCAGTTTCTATCACATTTACCCCCCTTGCCCTTGTGATCCGGGATGGGATTGTTGCCGACATTAGGTGCAGTCTCCTTTGCCTGTATAACTTTAGTATCAATCAGCGTCTGCATCTTATCCTTCAGAGTGCGACATTCATCGATAGTGTGACCCTTCATGCCTGAGTGGTAGGCACATGTCTTATTCGGATTGACCCATTGAGAGGAATTTTCTATGGCGAGCGGGAATGGGAGTAGGCAATAAGAGTGTATTGTCTGGGCGGTTTACGGTCAAAATTCGGCCTGGGTTTTTGGTAATTTTGGCGGGCTGGTGGTGAGTGGTAATATGCTGGCTGGGTGTTGTAAGTATGTTAAGCGTTGGCGGGTTATTGATATCTGGGAGGTGAAGGCTAATATGTGGGTGGAGGTGTTTGGTATGTGAGAGGAGACTTCGGACCTTGGGCCACCATCACAACCCCTATTTCCTTCTTTTTGTATATGCCCCCTAACTGCAAGACTTTGTTCGTAGCTTGTAATGCCTCAAAATTTGTTAACATACCGCTTTTGATTCCCTCTTCTATTCTTTCTCCCAATTTGATGATATCGGAGAATTTATGATTTTCAATAACCATCAACCTCTCATAATATTGCGAATCCTGGGTGCAGAAAAAGAATTTATTCATTTTACTCGCGGAAAGTCTCTGCTGGTTTCTTCTTAAGCTTCTGAATATAGCAGACATTTGCTGCATTCTCTGTATTGAATCTGAACCGATCCATGAAATTTGACGCCATGCTTACCCAGTTAAGCCACTTCTTTGGATTTTGACTGATGTACCAGGATAGGGCGTCTCCAGTGAGACTCTCATGAACAACTTCATGCGGATTCTTTCATCTTTACCAACCCCTACGAGCTGGTCGCAATACGTTTTCAGATGCACCTTTGGATCACCTATTCCATCGAATATTTTGAACTTAGGAGGTTTGTAACCCTCTGGCAGTTCTACATCCTGTTGAATACACGAATCCTCATAGTTCAAGCCTTCGATGCCTTTACCACCTTAAACACCTTGGACTCGACTTGTAAGCTTCTTAAGTTCTTCCGTCATGTTCTTGATGAGTAGGTCCTTCTCCGCGAATTCCGTTGTGTACGGGGTGTGTTGTGAAATGTAGGGTAAGGTTTCTACGTATATGGATTTACTTTGGTGGACTCCAAGATTTGGGTGCAGTTGGGATCATTTGTTGAGTTCTGGGGATCATGAGTAGGCTGTGGTGTGTTTTGAGGAGTGTGGTAGGTGGTAGTTTGTGAGTATTGGGTTGGATGATGTTGGTGATGTGGAGGAGTTGGTACTGGTGGAGGATTAGGGTTTTGGGGAGGTGTGGCGTGTTGATGAGGTGCGGGAGGATTTTGTGGGTGCTGGTTTTGTGTCTTTTGAGGAAGTGTTGGGTTTTGGGCATTTTGTTGGTTGATGTCAGGGACATTCAAGGTGAGGGAAAGGTTTGCCAAGTTACGGACCTGCTCAAGTTCCCCTTGTAACTCCAGCATATTTTGATCTAACCGCAAAACCAAGTTATTTTGTGCCGGAGTACTCCGACCATCCGAAGTTTTAACATTCTCTGCATGTGTAGCGTTATCTTTCCCAATACCACTCATATCGTCCATCTTAGCTTATAATTTATTCTTAGGATCACTTAGAGGAGGAGGAGGTGGAGGACCTCTAGATCTGGTATGATATGTCGATGATGCCAGTATGCACGAACGAACCTTGGGGAATGGGAATAAACAAAGAAAGAAGAAAAGAAAAAGGTAACCAAGTCAGTAGGGAGTATTAAAAGGATATTTGCGGTATTTAAACACATATTGCGGGATTATAAATCCGCGTCCTAATTTGGGGACCTCCGAGGTAGACCTAGCAACATATAGATGTTGGAGAAAACTCAGTGCCGACAAATGCGTCATTTCATTTATATGATAAATAGACCAAATCTCTACTAAAACAACAATAATTATAAAGAGTCATTAGTGGAATTTTCCTTATTACAATCGAAATCTAAAACGAAATCTAGAGAATAAATAAAACATCATTCCAAATCTACTTGGTCTCAAAGGGGCCTTCTCCAAGTTTGGCCTTCTTAGATGCCCTCCTTCATTGCCTTCTGCGTTCTGACAATCCGAGACCCTTTTCCTATTCTTTCCTTCAAGTTCCATCAAACCCTGCTCCAAATACTCCAAACTTTCTATTGATTTAGTAGAAATTCCCCTCCATTCGTTGATTTCTTCCATGTCCACTTTATGTTGTTCCAAATGCCTGGCCTTAGATTCAAAAACCCTTTTGTGCAACCTCCTGTATTTGACTTGTGCCTCAGCAGCGTTGTCTATGACCCTATTTCTCAAATCAATCCCCGGCTTGACCTCTCCTGCTATGTCATCGACCAACCATGATGGGTAGAAGTACACGTGGTTGGCATGATACCGATCTGGCTCAATAGTATCTTTCTCCCCAATAATCTTTTGATGCCACATGTGCTGTGCCTCGAACTTGAATGGAATGGCATTCCCTTGGAAATCTTCTTTGTAATGAACCATATTGGAAACTCGTGGTATGACCTGTTTCCTCCCAGCTTGCCTCATGACTCTGATAGGAGCATAAGGATAGATACCCCTTAATCCGATCAGCACTAGATGAGGAACATCTCTCGACCTGATGATGACTTCACTACTAGGGAACCACTCGAACATCAAATGTACATTGTCATTAGTCAAATTGCTAAAGAAATGTCCTGGTTGTGCGAACCTGTATGGGATAAAAGTCATTCTCTTCGGATGGTGATAAGATATGTGGTCATTCCATGGTCATCGCAGGAACTCTTGACGATATTCTCCTCTTTGAAGGTGTTCCAACAACCAAATTTCCAGCAACAGATTGCAACGCTCAAAATGCCTATATTCGTTTTTGCAACGGTCTAAGGCTCGGTACATCTCAGCCACGATCATTGGGACAATAGTGTAAGTTTGCCCCTCGATTCCTTCTATTAAGGTCTTAGTGACCATATCTAGGCGAGTGTGGATCCTTTCTCCTTGTATCGGGAATATCAGCATCCCCAGAAAATAGATAATGAATACAAAGACCCGACAGTGAGTCCAACCCAAAGAAGTAATGGCAAACTCATCATGATAAAGGCGATAGGACTTGCTGTGCCCATAACACTCGTAAAGGAAATCGAATGCTAAGTAAGATTTCTTCAGACAGACTAACTCATCATTTTTCCTAAAAACCCATCATCTTTAGAAAGCTTCAAGAAGTACGATTTTCCGGTACCAACAAATCAGGCTATCCCATGAGAGCCCAGCAAAGCCTCTTATTTCCTCTAGAAGGGGAGTCATTTATATATCACCAAAATGGAAGATAACCCTCTTCTCATCCCAGAACATAGTAGCGGCCTCAATCAGTACATTGTTTTGCTGAATATCTAACAAGGAAGGTAAATTCCCGAGGACTCTTTCATGTGGTTTTTATCACTTAGTGAGAGATTTTCCCACCAATCTAGCAACAAAGGTGGGATACTTCGAACCATGCCGAACCTGGGGACTTCGTGTGTCATTTCTGCAAAATAAATAAAGTTAGCCCTTCCCCTCCGGATTCTACTATTTACACATTAATGATTAGCATTTCGGCACGTTTTCTCCAAATAATGCACCATGATTGTACCCATTGGGATTATGAAAATCCCAGCGGGCTTTGGACAAGGCTTGCCTTAGAGAGTTATTACGCGGACAACGTTCTAACCCATACTAGGTTTAGAAATGATGCATGCATAGTTAATATAAGAGTGGGAGTTTCTAGAAGAGTCTAGACCGGTACCCTCAAGTGAAAAACTCGAGAGGGAAAGACACGGAACCGTCGATTGCACCGTTGATTGACTAGTTTTACTACAAATAAACTTTTCCAAGTTTAAAAGGGTGATTTAGGAAGAGCGCGGACACTCATCAAGCGCCGCTATGGTATTCATTATGCACGAGTGGAATATGATGTGGAGCATGCTTTATGCAAGATAAAACAACACGTTGTCAAGTATTTTTCATGATGAAGACAAGAAATGCAGTATTAAATGAAACGTAAAAAAATAAATAAATAAAAAACAAGGAAGAAGTTAGTTCGTGCAATGTGAAAAAATTATAATAAAGCGAACGAAGGGGGTAGGGGTAGGGGTAGGGGTAGGGGTAGGGAGAGACATGATGTAGCAAATTTAAAAATGATTTGGAGCAAGTGAATATAACTAGAAAATAAAGGAAAACGCACATTGTACCCAAATTAAGCAAAGATTTGCATATTACTACATTCTCAAATAAAAGGTAAAATGGAAAAAGGGTAAACAAGTAGCAATAAAAGGGAAACAGGAGCGGGATATTCATGTAACAGCAAAAACAATAAAGACACGCTTATCAGAGAAAGCTAATTCATATAGACCAAGTTTGCTATGGTAAGAGCCTGAAAATATCCCCAGCAGATTCGCCATGCTGTCGTGCCCCTTTTTCTCGCGAAATCGGGTTTCGACATGTGACAACTCTTTTAAGGAAGGGTGTTGAAAGAGAGAGTCGCCACCTAACGGGTTTGAGGTGCATTAGGGCACTTATTTGCAAATAACTCTGGTTTAACTAGTTTGCGTCACCAAAGATCGGGTAAGGGCTCAAATTACCTTGAGGAGAAGGTGTTAGGCATTCCTCGAGGTCCACAACTGTAGGTCCTGGCCGAACTCGAATTATATGAATTAGTCCAAGATAAAGAGAAACGACAAAAGTTGGGGTAATTATTAAAACCTACCAATAAATCGAATAATTGATTATAAGAAAATGGGGGAGAGGGCGGGGGGTCCTATGTTTTTTAGCCTAAAGGATCACCCGGTGCAAAATAAATAATACTTCATAACTCCGTCGAGCTGGGGTCTTACTCGTATTAGTCAGCGGGCACAAACTATCATCTCCTACTACCCGATTTCTATCTTTAAGTTGTTACCTAAGGCGCACTAATTGATTCTAAATCGTACCTTATGCGTGCACTACCCGTCACATAACTATGGTCCAGGGGACGTTTGGACCTTTATTTTGGGTGGTTCTAGATTTAACTTACGTTGCTCAAAAATGAAAAAACTAGGCGACACACAAAACAAGTTAGACTTTCATGTGAAAGCAAATAAGGGCTCAAGTTGGCCTCCACACTTGGGCAACAATTGCACGCAAACGAATTGGCGATTGACAGTTTCAGAACTGAGACGAGTTAAAGTCATTAAATCCTTAAGACATAATTTCTATGTGATTCTGGATTTTGAACGTGCAGACAGTTTCATATACAATGACTTTTTTTTAAATGATTTCTAAGTGACTGAACAGTTGCCTACTGATTATAGGTTATGAGCGGTTAAAGCTATATGCATGATATCTAGGTTATTTATGCAGTAATTGGCAGTGATAACTACAGGAGAATATTCAGAATTACTCTGTTTGATCCTATTGACATGCTTTCTAATAGTGTTGAACAAGACAGTGTTCAAAGTTCAGTATTAGTACTAAAAAAGCGAGCAAGATTACCCCTATAGGTATGATTTCTATAATTGATAATTAAGACTGATTTTAGATCCTATAGGCATGTCTACTATGTGAGCAATTATAACAACAACATATTAACCATTTAGTCCTATAGGCATGATTTCTAAATTGCAGATTAGGTAGCACGTAAATTAACAGAATCTTATAGCACCTAATGAATATGTTGTAATGCACATTGAGATATTGGTCATTTTATTTCCTATAGGAATGGTTTCTAGCATGTGGAAGCAAAATATATTAAACAAATTAAATACCTATAGGCAGGTTATCTAACACACATCATAGCAGCAAAGTAAACACCTATAGGCATGGTTCTACCCATTTCATGCAAGTATTAAAATAAACCCCTTTTCCCAATTTTACTAACACCCCAATTGTTATTACAACATTATTACAAGCCCAATGAATGAAGTAAATTGCCTAATTACATAATAGCTACAGTGAGCCTAAAGCAGGCCCAAAAATATACCCGCCTGGCCAGGCCTTCAACCTCAAGTCCACATAGTTTACAACAACCCAGAAATCATATCTTCATTTACATAAAGCATCCAAAAACCAGTTGATTCAGCCAGTAGGTAAAAAACAGAGTTGAGCAATTAGGAACGTGGAAAAGAACCATGACCCTAGTGTGTCAGAGTTCCCAAGGGCTTCAAGAACCCAGGGAAGTGCTCATACTAAGGAGGTCAATGATAGAACCTAGGTAGCCTTGGCTTTCAGCCGGCTAAGAATGAGAACTCAAAAGAGCCCAGATAACAAGTGAAAGAAAGTAAACAAAGGTTGAGGGACAAAACCAAGGGATACAAAATAGTCAAGTTGAGCACATAGAGCAGATAATCAACAAGGTTTTAGGTTTTAGGGACAGACTTAGAAAAGATTAAGAAGAACAAGTTCCACACCTAGTACATAAATAGTCACATATTAACGAAACAGGTTTATAGGATTGGTATACACAGGTTCATAGTAAAGAAAAAGTTCAAATTATACTAAGTATAGATGCTAGTGTTACAAGAAAGGAATCATATTAATTGGCAATAGAATTTAGACAGAATGAGAACAAGTCATTGCAACTACTGGGAAGTCAAGAAGATCAAAACATACTAAAGGCATAGTAACAAGATCAAACATGTCGTATAGGAAGGATATCATTACAATAGTTCAGAATATGATAAGAGACAGACTTGTGCAATATAGTGAGTGTACATAATCATGTTTGCATACAATTGACTAGTCGACTAAAGGGGATACAAATGTGCAAGTAAAGCATGTTCACATAATAGGATGGATAGCCTAAAGCAGAATAAACACCAAAGAGATGCTAACAAGTGAAAAGATCCAAACACTAGTAACACATTGACTAGTTAGACTTGAGAAGAATCTAATTTACTTTAATCAAGTTTAGGCATGTTTTAAGCTATCAACACTGTGAAGTTAAACGTTAAAAATTGAAGTAAAATAAACAGAATCGCACACAAAACCACCCAGAAAACTCATTAAACTAACGAACTTCAGAAGTGAAGACATATGCATATTTCAGATACATAGGAACGAAATTACAAAGGTCCAATAGCTCACCAGTTAAACGAAAATACAAGAAAGAACAACAGTCCACAGTGTTCTGAACATCAATGAGAAGAAAGAACCCATAATTTAGTGGCCTTGGCTTTCAGCCGGCTAAGAACCAAAGTATAGAATGAGATAATGAATAAATAACCAAATAAAGCTTAAAATATCAGTGAGATTATAGCGATTCAAAGTTCTGTCCTAAAAGGAAATGGGGAGGGGTTTATATAGTGATAGAAATCGAACAAGTAAACAAGGAAAACTGTAATATCAAACATAAATAAGGAAGTATTAACATGTAGAATAAAAAAAACGGATTTAGGGAAAAATAGGTAAACCCTAGTTGACAGAAATCGAAGATTGGCCAGAAATCTTAGCTAATGGACCCATATAGCCATGGTCATGTTGTATATGGACTAAATATTGTCCAAATTCAAATAGTTGAAGCTAATTTCCCTTGATTCGGAGATTTACACTTGCCAAAATAGGGCAAGTACTTATGTAATGCCAAAATCGGGTAAGAAACGACGAGACAGAGTACAAAATGGAAAGGGAATCAGAGAGTGATTCTATGTTGGAGTCAAATTTAGGGTAGAATAAGAGAGACGGCTGCTAGAGTTTGACATGAGAGGAGAAGGGAGGATTTAGGGGTGGCGGATGGTGAGAAATGATTAGGGTTAGGGGTGTTTATGGTAATTAAGAGGGAGGGAGTAATGTGGGCCGTTGATCTCAGAGATCAACGGCCACGATTAGAAGGGGTCTTGGGTCGGGTTGGTTTAGATGGGTCGCGACTGGGTTGTGGGGTTGGGTTAATTGATTGGTCTAGGGGTTATTTGGGCTAGGGTGTTAGATTTTGGGTCAGTAATTGGTCCGAAAAATAGGTAGGTTTTTAGGCTAGTTTTTAAATACTCAATATTTAATAAGCAAATAATTTGTAAAAGTAATTAATAAATAAAAAAATATCATTTGTACACTAAAAATGATTAAAATAATTACTTGACACTATAAAAATATAAAAGGTCATTTTCTGCATAAATAATGTAATTATACATTAACATGGGCTATTATTGCAAAACTATGCAATTGGCCCTAAAATGCAAATTTAATTATAAAAAGGCATTCAAAAAATATTTAAAACATAATGTTGGTATAAATGATAAGTTTATATGATTAAATCATCATAAAAATAATTTGAAGGATAATTACTAGATATTTACATAATAAAAATGCAGAAATAAATCGATTTAAAGCCTTTAAAATTATGAAAAATTATGAAAAATACTTGTATATGCTAATAAACCAAATGATGATGCATATATACTATTTTGAAAGTGTGTGTGTGTGTGTGTATATATATATATATATATATATATAATATGAGCAAAAATTGGGTATCAACAGTTGCGGCACAGGACGTTGATGGACCAGTTATGTCTTTCGAGGGCTTATATAGATTGGACAAGTTCACCAAGATCTTTCTAGTTCACCTCAGTGGTGCACCGTCTGAGGACCCACGGGATTGTCTTGACCGCTGCCATGAGGTTCTGCGAAACATGGGGATAGTTGCGACCAATGGGATCGATTTTGCTATGTTTCAGATGATGGGTTCCGCCAAGAGATGGTAGAAGGATTTTGTATTGAGCAGACCAGCTGGGTCGCCTGCTCTTACTTGGGACCAGTTCTCTCATATATTTCTTGAGAAGTTCCTTCCTGTCACACTAAGAGATGATTATCGCAGGCAGTTCGAGCGTCTCCAGTAGGGTAGTATGTCTGTCACGTAGTATGAGACCCATTTTGTAGATTTGGTCCGTCATGCTATTCTTCTGCTTCCTACCGAGAGAGCGAGAGAGAGAGAGGGTGAGGAGGTTTACTTAAGGACTTGCTCAGCCTATTAAGTTGCAGTTGGCCAATGATATTGGGAGTGAGATTTCTTTTCAGACGGCTGCCAATGTTGCTAGGCGAGTCGAGATGGTTCTTGCACAGATGGGAGGTCAGGGGTCTGACAAGAGGCCTCGTCATTCCAGTAGGTTTAGTAGTGCCTCGTCTGGAGGCTGGGGTAATTTTTGTAGAGGCCATCCTCCCAGGCCGTTTCATTCAGCACTCCGAGGCCGTTTCATTCAGCACTCCGGGCATCCCACAGTGATTCAGGTGGACGTGGCCCTCATATGCCTTATTCCGATCAGCTAGCCTAAAATACACCACCAGCTCCTATTAGTGCACCTCCACTCTAAAGTTTTCAAGGTGGTTACTCAGGTCGACAAGGTCAGTTTTAGGTTCAGCGGTCACAGCAGCCGAGGTCATGTTATACTTGTGGTGATTTGAGGCACATTATTTGATTTTGCCCTCGTGCATCGAGCAGTTCACAACATCAGGGTTCTCGTGCCATGGTCCCGGCATCGGGTGCTTCACCACCAGCTCAACCAGCTAGAGGTAGGGGTCAGGCAGCCAGAGGTGGTGGTCAGGCCATTAGAGGTAGAGGTTAGGCCACTAGATGGAGGCCAGCCAACTAGGGGTTGTCCTAAAGATGTAGTTCAGAGTGGTGGGCCCCAGCCTCGATGCTATGCTTTTCCAGCCAGGCCTGAGGCTGAGTCATCTGATGTTTTTATCACATGTACTGTTTCAGTTTGCGGAAGAGATGCTTCAGTTCTATCTGATCCGGGTTCTACTTATTCCTATGTGTCATCCTATTTTGCTTCATATTTGGTTGTGCCTCGTGATTATTTGAGTGCTCATGTGTATGTGTCCACACCTGTGGGAGATGATATTATTGTAGAACGTGTTTATCACTCGTTTGTGGTTACCATTGGGAGTCTTGAGACTAGTGTAGACCTTCTACGTCTCGATATGGTAGATTAAATGTTATCTTGGGTATGGATTGGTTGTCACCCTATCACGCTATATTGGATTGTCACACCAAGACAGTGACCTTAGCCTTGCCCGGGTTGCCTCGATTAGAGTGGAGAGGGGCTCATGGACATTCTACCAGAAGGGTTATCTCTTATGTGAAGGCTCGGCGTATGGTCTAGAAGGGGTGTCTAGCTTATTTGGCTTATGCGCGATTCTACTGCGGAGGTTCCTTCCATGGATTCAGTACCAGTTGTCCGTGAGTTTCTGGAGGTGTTTCCTGCAAATCTGCTGGAGATGCCACCCGACAGGGATGTCGACTTTTGTATTGACTTGGTTCCGGGCACTCGGCCAATTTCTATTATGCCATACTGTATGGCCCTGCCAGAGTTTAAAGGATTGAAGGAGCAGTTGCAATATTTATTTGATAAGGGCTTCATTAGACCTAGTGTCTCACCCTGGGGTGCACATGTGTTGTTATGAAGAAGAAGGATGGATTGATGAGGATGTGCATAGATTATCGGCAGTTGAACAAACTCAATATCAAGAGCAGGTATCCATTGTCGAGGATTGATGACTTATTTGATCAGCTTCAGGGTGCCAAGGTATTTTCGGAGATTGATTGGAGGTATGGCTACCATCAGTTGAGGATTAGGGCTTCTGATGTCCCTAAGAAAGCTTTTCGGACTTGGTACGTGCATTAAGAGTTTCTAGTGATGTCCTTTGGATTGGCAAATGCCGCATCTACATATGAAAAAGAACGGGTTTAAAAATTCTTCTTCATTTACTACAGGTGACTAATGGACTAAATATCTCCTTTAAAGTAATGTCCATGCCAATTTATTTACAAATCATAGTCAAGTTCTTCTTCAACGGTACATTTTTATTTTTCACCATTCTTTCTCAATAAAGAACAAGAAACTCAAAAAAGAATCTCAGTGAAATGATAATGTTGGAATTGAAGAAAGAAGAAGAAAAGATAGAAGAATGAAGAGGAGAAAGAAGAAGAAGAAGAGGAAATAGGAGTTGCTGGGACGAAAAATTACCATCTTATTTATTCTATGGGAAAAATCTTGCACCTATAAATACGAGTATTCCTTCCTTATATTGGTGCATGGTAAAATTTTGTAGTATGCATGATAAGTGGGGTTGGTAGGACTTGTGAGAAACAGAAAAAGTTTAAGTCGCCAACATATTCACTAAAAAAGAGGGTATTATTTGTCGAAGGAAAATGTTCTTATTGGTGGATGTTTGGACTCAACGACTAGCTAAAGCTTATTTGAGTCGTTCGTCATTATTATATTGTTGTATTCGGGAGGAGACAAGTCGGAGTATCACTAGTTGACTAATACATCTTGATCCGCTCAAATTCAGCTCAACCCGCCCATTTGCCACCCCTATTCTACAGCATCAAACATATGGCTGTGTTTAGCCTGTGTTAAACTTCTTGCGCTGACTATTCTGAGTTGTCTCTTTCCCATTATTTACTTTTTTTCGCCTGCTATTCTAGAAGATGATCCTTAAATAATTATCACTATTTTCCAAGTCAAGCCTCTCTTTGTTCTTTTATGGCCCTCTAGAAGCCAAAATATCCCTAAACCTGAAGTTTGAACAACCAACCTTTGTGATTATATATAAGCATTTGGCTACTAGTTCCAACTTCAAGATTTAAACCCTCTCCTAGCTATATCTCTTCCTTTTTTAATTAAGACTATTATTCAGAGATCAAATCCACCAATATTTGATACTTCTTAGTGTGAGACAGTGCTACCGATTAGAACATACAAATGAAAGAATCCATTGGAATTGAATCAAGAATGAAGGGCTTAAGGATTGAAAAAGAGGTGATGGAAGAAGAAGAAGAAGAAGAAGACAGACTTTCTTTATCTGATCTTCCAATTTATGATATTAATTCTGAAGAATGGGAAAAGTATTATGACTCAAAGAGCATTTCAAGCTCTGCCTCCTCCTCCTCATCCACTTCTGATCAAGATTTCTTTGAGTTCGTTAGTGAAGAATGGAAAAATAATGCACTGCATTCTCATCATCATCCTGAAAATATCCTCTTCTGTGGGAAACTCATTCCTTATAGAAATCCCATGTCGGGAAATAGCAATAAGGATGCGAATGAGGCGAAAACTAGGCATGAGAAACGTGCTAGTTTTCTCCCAACGGGAAAGAGCTCAAGATGGTACATATTCTTGTTTGGATTTCCAAATCATGAGATGGATTTGAAGGACCTCAAAAACAGACAGAGCCGTAAAGTTATTGCTTCTTCATCTCCTTCTTCTGCCTTGTGTCCGTTGAAAAATGGTGAAGAAAATGTTAGAGGCAAAAGGAAGAAGAAGGGGATGTGGGGGCTGATTAAGGCATTGAGTTGCAGCGGTGACGCCACTTACCAGGCACAATCAGTTGTCAAGGCCTCCATTGGTTGCATTTCACTTGTCTAAGATGAAAAAAGATCGTTCAAGATTATTGTCATTGACAATTACGTCGATCGAGCCACGGGCTTTTCCTGCATTCACAAACTCTTGAGACAACCCAAGACCAATAGGAGCAGGAAGAGGGCTGACAGTCTGATGAAAATTAAGGGGTTTGGTTTGAAATACAAATTAGGTAGGGATTAATAATGTGGAGATTATATTAGTATGTAGGGATTAGTAATTCAATGATTATTTCTTGTTAGAATTTTGATTTGTTGTATTATAAATTAGTACTCTCCGACAATTTATAATCCAATAACAATTCACGTAGTAGCAACGCATACGGAAAGATTTGCATAGTTCTTCATTTAGTCTCATGTTATGTATTATATTTTGAAAGGGATAAAAAGAAGAATAATGGGCACTATTGTCCTTTTTCAAGTATGTCATCCATGTATAAATAATCATGATGTTGTCATTTCCACCTTGAACTAGGTATAAAGTTATACCAAAATTATGGTATTAGTCAATACATGCATTAACTACCAAACATGGGATGAAGTCATATATCAAATTCTATACCTGGATTATTTTATTAAGCCTCTCACTTCTGAATCAGTTCACTCGGCCAATTCGATTTCCTGTTGTACCTTAATTAGATGGTTCAGCAGCAAAATAACTCAAAAACATAAACATGTAATTAAACATTATAGGACCCCAAGGCATCATTGTATAAGGTAAAAGATGTTTATATTAAATGCTCGCATAACAAAGCGATACGTGGAGCCGGAGACAGATGAAGAGCGAGGCAAGTGGAAATCAAGTTCGGGGCAACAATCTCGGTTGTCCCCGTAGGAAATGTTGCTCATAAAGACAAATAAATGCCCGACACCCCGTAGCGTTCAATGGAGAATATTTTGTAGTATTAAATACGTAATCTAATATAGAGAACGTGTCATTCATAACATTTCACACATTCTTCAATGACCCACATAATTGTCATTTAAGAGGGGCTTGATCATAGGACCTTGTTCCCTAGGTGCAACTATAAATAGCGAGTTTAACAGCCATTAGATGGATACAAATTTTCTGACAAACTTATGCTATATACTGTTCAAAAGCTCAATAATATTTTATTTCTTGCTTATTAATATTGTTATCACTGCCTTCTGAATCTCTACTCACGGAACCAAGCTATCTATTGTCTTATATATCTCAATTTCAACATTAAGTCTTGCATTCTTATTTAATTTATTTATCATTTTGGTATCAAATCGATTCGCTTGTCTATAAACCACGTATAAATTCAATTGTACTACTTTACGGGTAAACAGTTCGGCGCCCACCATGGGGCTTATAAAATTGCGTAATTGAGTTGGTCCTTGCATCTATTACGAACATGTTTGATTCTTTGTTTCTTAGCAAAAAAATCATAAAAAAATGGCGGATAACGATGTTACGAAAGGCCGACATATTCAGGATTGCCCAAGGAGAGTCTGAATTACTGCGGCAGTTCGTGACCAGATTTCAGAAGGAAAGGATGCTACTACCGGCTGTACCGGATGAATGGGCAGCTGAGGCATTTACAAAATGTCTGAATTCGAGGAGTTCTGACGCTTCCCGAAAACTGAAAGAAAGTCTACTCGAGTTCCAAGCAACAACGTGGGTAGATGTACACAATTGCTACGAGTCGAAGATAAGAATTGAGGATGACCAGCTCGATTTCTCGGCATCAACCAAGGGTCAGGACCGGGAGAAGAATAAGGAAAAATCAAAAGATGATTTCGACGCAGACCGACGCTCTTCTAGAGGTCGGTTTTTGCCCTATGAAAGGGCCGAAAGACACGACAGAGGTTTCGATCGGCGGAAAAATTCGCTACCAAAAGGAGAGATGATTGAGGCCAGAATAACAGATCATCTCAGGACAACAAGGTATCGGGCCCCCGAGACTCCGCCTACCCCTTGTTATCCGAATACAGTTTCAACATCAATATGGTGGAACTAGTGTCGGCTATGAGGAACATTAAGGAAGCACACTTCCTAATAGCTCAACGGACAAGGATAAAGTTTTAGAAGTACCAAGAAGGCCATTCACAAGGTCTCAAGCTAAGGAGAAGCAAGACAAGATTGTTGGGCTTCAATGGGAGATCAAGAAGGCACTAATGGTGGAAGAACAACTCAAGAATTATGGAGATGATTTTGCTAAGTGCTACATTCATTTCATGGTCCAAGTCCAAATCCAAGAGGAGGTAGATTGGGGTCCAAGCACCAGTCAAAGAGGGCCTAAATTAGGCGTCTAAATCACCATAAATCAGCTCAAGGAGGGGCGGCCAAGACATAGGACAAGGAGTTAAAGTTCCTTATTTTATTTCCTAGTTTGTTAGGACATATTTGGTGCTTTCCTAGGTAATTAAGGTTTTGTTTTTATTTTACTAAGATTATTGGAATTACTTTCCAAGATTGTCTTGGTTTTTATTTCCTAGAGTTTTACCTTTTCTTATGGTAGTTGGACTTGTTGTCCAAAGTAGTTTAGGACTTTATTTCTTTAAATTTTAGGTAGAATTTCGTGACCCCTTCCCTATATAAATGGGTATCTTCTTGCTTTTAGAGTCATATTATTTTATACAATATCAATAAAAATTGTAAGATTTTTCTTGCAGTCTTGTGTGTGGCTACTCTTGGATTTATTCTTCAACCTTCAAGACTCAACTTAAGGTGGTAATATTAAATTCTTTCAAAATCTTAGATCACTTGTAGGTATTCAAGAAAGATGATAAGTTTAGGCTTATTGTTGTTCTTGTTATTCTAAAGGGTCGGGTTTCACAATCTATTTCTTGTTTTAAGTCTCTACCAAAGGCGATTAGTTCTTTGTTAGCTAATTGTTGCTGTTAGGATTCAACTCCAAGAATAGAATTCTTGAATTCAAGAAACTCTTTCTTGAATTCAATCTATCTTTAATTTTACATCATTTTTGTTTCTTTATTTTTCTTTTAGCTTCCGCGTGTTTCTTAATTTTCTTTAGTAGGTTTAGGACCCCTATTGTGTTGTTATCAAGTGGTATCAGAGCATAGGCTAATCAAGATTTCAATCTTGATAATCTTGGGAGGTTCTTGCGCAAAAGTAAAAAGAAAAAGAAAAAATCCATATTTTTTTCTACTAACCAATTCCTATTCTTCCTAGGTTTGGTCATTCCTTTTATTTATTTTTCTAAACTCCATATTCTTATCACTAAGGGTTGTGAGTAGTAAGGTTTATTAATAAATCTAAAGAGTAACGACCAAGAGTTGCAGTGAGTGAAAAAAGGCAAGAGAGGTGAAAACATCAGAGGAAAAATTCAAATTAAGTATATATATATATATATATATATATATATATATATTGCTTTGTTCAAAATGTCTCGTACAGGTAGTGATGATGAACAAAGGGTTCTTCAAGAAGCCGAAATCAAACGAAGGAATGATTTCACCTTGCAAGCTATGCACCAACAATTTGAAAGGTGGAATTTGCAATTCCAAGAGATGAGGGACACCATTGCTGAGCAAAATATTACAATAGCTGAACTTCGTAGGGGAAATAACGCTAGACCCCAAGCTAGGAGAAATGTACCCCATGCTCCCATTGTAAATCAAGAAAACCCTATCGACGATTTTAATTATGATATTGATTTTGAGAGGGTAGGAAGAGATAGGAGGGAACAAAGAGGAAGACTAGAGGATGATAATATGAGTAGTATAAAGATGAAGATACCATCTTTCAAGGGAACAAGGGATCCAGACTTGTACCTTGATTGGGAGAAAAAAGTTGAAGCCATGTTTGACTGCCACAACTATTCTGAGGGTAAGAAGGTTAAACTTGTTGCTGTTGAGTTTTCTGACTATGCGGCAATCTGGTGGAAAAAGCTTTCTAGGGACAGATTGCAAGAAGGACAAGCACTCGTTGCTACGTGGGCTGAGATGAAAAGGGTAATGAGGAAGAGATTTGTCCCATCACACTTTCAAAGAGATCTACAACAACCTCTTCAAATTTTGAGGCAAGGGTCCATGTCTGTAGATGAGTACTTTAAGGCTATGGATATGGCTATGATCCAAGCTAATTGTATGGAGAAAGAAGAGGCTACAATGGCTAGGTTTTTGAATGGTTTAAATAAGGAAATAACTGTTGTAGTCGAATTACAACATTATGTAACTTTAGATGAGTTAGTTGAATTAGCTGTAAAGGTAGAAAGACAAAACAAAATGATACAGCAATCTAGCTCATGGAGAAGCCGGCCAACTGCTATTCCAAAGAAGCAATGGCCAAAATATGAGGAGGAACCTACTCTTAAATTCCATGACGACAAGGGCAGGAGCAAAGTAGAATCCAGGGATGGGGGTAAGCCTTTTATGCAAAAAACTTCTACTTCTACTTCTTCTATTCAATGTCTCAAGTGTCAAGGGAGAGGGAATACGGCTTATGAATACCCAAGTAGAAGAAACATTCTAATCAAAGAGGATGGGGGATATGAGAGTGAAAAAAGTGAACCATGTGAAGAACAAGAAGAAAACTTTGTAGAGGGTGAAGAAGGAGAAGAGATGGAGTACATTGATAGTGGGGTGAATTTTGTGGTTATGAGGATTATGCATTTTAATTTGGGTCACTCTAATAAATAACAAAAAGGAAAACATATTCCATGCCCGGTGTGAGATTAAGATAAAATATGTTCTATGATAATTGATAATGGGAGTTGTGCTAATGTTGTGAGTGCATATTTGGTGGAAAAGTTAGGGTTGGAATGGACGAAGCACCCTAGACCTTATAGGTTGCAATGGTTCAATGACAATGGAGAGGTAAAGGTGAATAAGCAATGCATGGTCTCCTTCAAGATTGGAAGGTACGCTGACGAAATTTTATGTGATATGGTACCCATGCAAGCTTGCCATATCTTGTTGGGGTGCCCATGGCAGTATGATAGGAGTGCTTTTCATGATGAGAGGAAAAATAGATACTCTTTTGAGCATAAAGGCAAGAAATGCATTCTTTCACCTTTAACTCATTCCCAAGTGTATGAAGATCAAAAAAAGACGAAAGAATCAATGGGGAATCAAGGGGAGAGATCAAAACAAGAGACTGAAAGGAAAGAAAAAGTGAGGTGTGGGGAGAGAGAGGGCAGCAAAGAGAGAAAGGAAAAAGGTGGGGAAGAGTGAAAAAAAGAGAGCATTGGTGAGAGGAAAGAGGCTAAGATTGAAAAAAAGTGAGCCTTGCAAAAGCCAAAGAGTGTTTAATTGCAAAAAAGAGGGGATGCCTATTATCTTGCTCACTTATAAGGAAGTTTTTTAATAATGATTCACTAACATCCCCTTTTCCTAGTGTTATTTCTAATCTTTTGCAAGATTTTGAAGATGTTTTTCCTGAGGATCTTCCTAAAGGTTTACCACCTTTAAGAGGAATAGAGCATCAAATTGATTTTGTGACAGGATCACAAATTCCTAATAGGCCTGCTTATAGGAGCAATCCAGAAGAAACAAAAGAATTACAAAGACAAGTAGAGGAGCTGCTTGATAAGGGATTTGTAAGAGAAAGCATGAGCCCCTGTTCTGTGCCCGTGCTTTTGGTGCCAAAGAAGGATGGCACTTGGAGGATGTGCATAGAGTGTCGCGCCATTAATAAAATAACGGTAAAATGTCACCATCCTATTCCTCGTTTAGATGATATGCTTGACCAATTTTATGGTTCTCAAATATTCTCTAAAATTGATTTGAAGAGTGGATATCACCAAATTAGAATGAATCCTGGAGATGAGTGGAAAATTGCCTTTAAAACTAAATATGGATTGTATGAATGTTTAGTGATGCCGTTTGGGTTAACTAATGCACCTAGTACATTCATGAGGTTAATGAACCATATCTTTAAGGATTTTCATGGAAAATTTATGGTCGTTTATTTTGATGATATTCTGATCCTTTCAAAATCTTTAGAAGAGCATGTCGAACATTTGAAACAAGTTTTTAATGTGCTTAGGGAGCAACAATTGTATGCAAATTTATCCAAGTGAACTTTTTGTGTAGATAAGGTAGTTTTCTTGGGGTTTGTTGTGAGTTCTAGAGGTGTTGAGGTAGATGAAGATAAAATCAAAGCGATTAAATATTGGCCTACACCTAAGAGCATTACTGAAGTTAGAAGTTTTCATGGACTTGCCAGCTTTTATAGGAGATTTATTAGAGATTTTAGTTCAATTTCTGCACCTTTAACTGAAGTTATTAAGAAGGATAAGGTCTTTAATTGGGGAAAAGAACAAGAGTATGCATTTAATATTTTGAAGGATAAATTGTGTTCTACTCCTTTGTTACAATTACCTGATTTTAATAAGTCCTTTGAAATTGAATGTGATGCATCTGGTAGAGGTATTGGGGTTGTTTTGATGTAAGATTATAAACCAATCGCTTATTTTAGTGAGAAGTTGAATGGGACTGCATTGAATTATTCTACTTATGATAAAGAATTGTATGCCTTGGTAAGGGCTCTTGCTACATGGCAGCATTATTTGTGGCCAAAGGAGTTTGAGATAAACACTGACCATGAGTCTTTAAGATACTTGAAAATCCAAGGTAAATTAGTAGAAGACATGCCAAATGGGTTGAATTCATTGAGACATTCCCTTATGTGATTAGCTACAAGCAAGGTAAAGACAATATAGTTGCTGACACGCTTTCAAGAAGGTACACTCTTGTTTTTACTCTTACTTCTAAATTGATGGGATTTGATCATATTAAGGATTTATATGTTGATGATTCTGATTTTGATGTAGCATTTTTGGCATGTTTTAATGGGTCTTTTGAGAAGTATAATCTGAAAGATGGATTTGTTTTTAAAGAGAATAAGCTTTGTGTCCCTAATTGTTCTTTGCGAGAAGTTTTTGTGAGGGAAGCACATTGTGGGGTGCGTATGGGACACTTTGGTGTGCCTAAAACACTTGACATCCTTGATGAAAATTTCTTTTGGCCTAATATGAGAAAATATGTTGAAAGATTTTGTGCTCAATGTCTTGAATGCAAACAAGCTAAATCTAAAGTGTTGCCCCATGATTTATACACGCCATTACCTGTTCCTATTTCACCTTGGATTGAATTTCTATGAACTTTGTGTTAGGATTGCCTAGAACAAGATATGGTAAGGATAGCATCTTTGTTGTGGTAGATAGGTTCTCAAAAATGGCTCATTTTATTCCTTGTTTAAAGACTAATGATGCTTCTCATGTTGCTAATTTATTTGTTAGAGAAGTTGTTAAATTGCATGGTATACCTCGAACTATTGGTAGTGATAGGGATGCTAAGTTTCTAAGCCACTTTTGGCGTGTTCTTTGGGGAAAATTGGGAACAAAATTGTTGTTTTCTACTTCTTGTCATCCAAAAATTGATAGACAAACCGAGGTAGTAAATAGAACCTTCAGAAATATGTTAAGGGTTGTTCTAAAAGGAAAATTAACTTCTTGGGAGGATCACTTGCCTATGGTAGAATTTGCTTACAATCGAACTGTTTATTCATCTACTGGTTATTCTTCTTTTGAAGTTGTTTATGGCTTTAACCCCCTTACACCCCTTGACTTATTTCCTTTGCCTACTAATGAGATGGTTAGTCTTGATGGGAAAAAGAAAGCTGATTTGATGAAGACAATTCATGAGCATACCAGACACGCAATTGAGAGGAAGAATGAGCAAACAACTTTACAGAGAAATAATGGTTGAAAACTAGTTATCTTTGAACCAGGTGATTTTGTTTGGGTTCATATGAGGAAGGAGAGATTTCCTTCAAAAAGGAAGATAAAATTTCACCATAGAGGATGGGCCATTTAAAGTACTTGAAAGGATTGGAGATAATCTTACAAATTGGACCTTCCATGTGAGTTTCAAGTAAGTGTTACTTTCAATGTTGCTGACTTATCCTTGTTTGATGTAGGTTAAAATTCGAGGACGAATTCTTTTCAAGAGGAGGGGAATGATATCTCAACGGACAAGGATAAATCTTTAGAAGCACCAAGAAGGCCATTCACAAGGTCTCAAGATAAGGAGAAGAAAGACAAGATTGTTGGGCTTCAATGAGAGATCAAAAAGGCACTAATGGTGGAAGAACAACTCAAGAATTATGGAGATGATTTAGCTAAGTGCTACACTCATTTCATGGTCCAAGTCCAAATCCAAGAGTAGGTAGATTGGGGTCCAAGCACCAGTCAAAGAGGGCCTAAATTAGGCATCTAAATCACCATAAATTAGCTCAAGGAGGGGCGACCAAGACATAAGACAAGGAGTTAAAGTTCCTTATTTTATTTCCTAGTTTGTTAGGACATATTTGATGCTTTCCTAGGTAGGTAAGGTTTTGTTTTTATTTTCCTAAGATTATTGGAATTACTTTCCAAGATTGACTTGGTTTTTATTTCCTAGAGTTTTACCTTTTCTTATGGTAGTTGGACTTATTGTCCAAAGTAGTTTGGGACTTTATTTCCTTAAATTTTAGGTAGAATTTCGTGACCCCCTCCCTATATAAAGGGTATCTTCTTGCTTTTAGACTTAGATTATTATATACAATATCAATAAAAATTGTGAGATTTTTCTTGCAGTCTTGTGTGTGGCTACTCTTGGATTTATTCTTCAACCTTCAAGACTCAACTTAAGGTGGTAAGATTAAATTCTTTCGAAATCTTAGATCACTTCTAGGTATTCAAGAAAGGTGATAAGTTTAGGCTTATTGTTGTTCTTGTTATTCTAAAGGGTCGGGTTTCACAATCTATTTCTTTTTTTTAAGTCTCTACCAAAGGAGATTAGTTCTTTGTTAGAATATTGTTGTTGTTAGGATTCAACTCCAAGAATAGACTTCTTGAATTCAAGAAACTCTTTCTTGAATTCAATCTATCTTTAATTTTCCTTCTTTTTTGTTTCTTTATTTTTCTTTTAGCTTCCGCATGATTCTTGATTTTGTTTAGTATTTCTCGTCCCCTTATCGTGTTGTTATCAGTTTCCGAGGATGATGAGATCCGATCCTAGTCAGAGGGATCCTAATTTATAGTACGAGTACCATGTGACCAACAGCCACCAGATTGGGGACTGATGACATCTGTACGAGGAGGTGGAAACATCGCTGAAAAACGGGCATCTCAGAGAGTTCTTAAGTGACTGGGCCAAAAAAACTATAGTCGCAACCAGGATAAAGCAGAACCTTCGAAAGCAGGATAAGATCCCCCTCGTCTGGCGATCATCATGATTTTCGGTGGGAACTAGATTAATGGTGTAACTTTCTTGGCAGCAAAAAAGACGAAGGTATAAGTGATCAATAGTAAGAGACTCCGGGAAATCGATGAGGACGACATCATCTTCACGGAGGAGGATGCAGATGGACTCCTACTACCATACAATGATATCTTGGTAATCTCTATTAATGTTTTTAATATTAAACGTTTTTTGGTAGACCCAAGGAGTTCAGCCAACATTATCCAATGCAGGGTGCTGGAATAAGCCAAGCTAACCGGAAGCATTATTCCGGTGACAAATATAATCGATGGGTTCAATTTGGAAAGAGTAACAACCAGAGGAGAAATCCTGCTACCTACGAATGCTAAGGGGGTAATGAAGATGACCCTTTTCGAAGTAGTAGGTGGTGATATGGATTAGAATATTATTATTGGGATACCATGGTTGCACGAGATGAAAGTTATGTCGTCGACATACCATCAACTTCTCAAATTCCAAAACCCGGAGGGAATCAAACAGATAAGAAGAGACCAACTGGCAGCAAGGGAGATGAACGTGATCTCCATTTCCAGTAGCAAAGGGAAAGAGCATAAAGCGTAGCATTTACAGGAACCGATGCCTCCCGATCCGAACAAAGACAAAAGGGGGAGGAGTTTTCAGAATTCTATCAGGTACCAACATATTTCCAGGTACCAGAATAAATGGACGCAACCAAATCCACAGCGAAAGAACTCGAGCAAGTCACATTGTTTGAGAAATTCTTGGAGAGGAAGTTCTACTTGGGAACAAGGCTAAACCCCGAGCTTAGGTCAGGATTTATTGAATTTCTTATCGTCGCCTAATACTTTGTACCAAGCTTGAATATTTTTCTTGATCGCATGCGGATATGACAGGTATCCCGCTATAAGTGGTCATGCACAAGTTAAGCTTGGATCCTAACATCCCTCCGGTAAGGCAGAAAAAACACTTTATTTACGAGGCCAGAAACAAATTCGTCAAAGAAGAGGTAACTTGATTTCTTGATATCGATTCAATACGGGAGGTAATTAAAGTATCCTGACTTGCTAGGTAACGTAGTAGTAGTACCAAAAAATAATAACAAATTTTGCATGTGCGTAGATTATAAGAATCTGAATAAGGTGTGCCCAAAAGACTTATATCCACCTGCCAAACATTGATCAAATGATTGATGCGATGGCCGGGAACGAGTTGATGAATTTCTTCGATGCTTATTTTGGGTACAACCAGATCAAGATGAACCCGGAGGATCAGGAAATACTTCGTTCATAACGAACTTCCACACATATTGCTATAATGTGATGCCTTTCAGGCTTAAGAATGCCGGAGCCACTTATCGGTGGCTTGTAAATAAAATGTTTGAGAAAAAAATAGGAAAAACCATGAAAATTTACATACATGATATGCTCGTTAAGTCTTTGAACTTTGTGATCATCTTAAACATCTGTAAGAAATCTTTGACATCCTGAGGAAACACAACATGAAAGTTAACAGTGAAAAGTGTGCATCCAGAGTCAGGTCCAGTTAATTCTTATGATTCCTGGTGTCGCAAAGGGGTACTGAAGTTAATCCGGATAAAATTAAAACCATCGAGGACATCCCCGACCAGCTATCAAACATGAAAGAGGTTCAAAGGTTGACAAAAAAACTAGCCGCTTTAAGCGGATTCATTTCCCGGTCTTCGAAAAAATGTCATTACTTATTTCACTCCTCAAAAGAACAACAAATTCGAATGAACTTCGGAATGCGAGTAGGCTATGAAGGATTTGTAAAGGTACTTGTCGAGCCCTCTATTATTATCGAAACCGGAGGAAGGCGAATAATTGCTGATTTACTTTGTGGTCTCGGAGGTAGCGGTAAGTGCCGTTTTAGTCCGTGAATATGAAGGTAGGCAATATCCTATTTATTACGTTAGTAAAATTTTAATGGGAGGGGTAACTCGCTACCCACATCTCAAAAAATTAGCCTTAACTCTCGTAGTCGCCGCTCGAAAGCATAGCCCTTATTTTCGATGTCATCCGATTGTCGTGGTGACAACCTTTCCCCTGCAGAATATCCTTTGCAAACCTGAACCTTTAGGTCGACTGTCCAAATGGGCAGTCGAAATGAGTGAATTTGACATAGAGTATAAACCTAGAATTGTGATTAAGTCTCAAGTTTTGGACGACGTTGTGGCCGATGTTAGCCCAGGACTGCTGGCTTTGGCTACCAAAGAAGCAGTGATGGTTTCAGAATCGACATCAGAAGTCTAGACCTTGTTCATGGATGGAGCTTTCAATGTGAAGGCTCGGTGTATTACTAATCACGCATTCGGAAGAAACCCTAAGGCATGCCATACAAACTATTACTCTAACTATCAATGAAGTTGAGTATGAGGCTTTGATTGCAGGATTCGAGTTGGCACGGGGACTGGACTCCGAGGTCTAGAAATCATATGTGATTCTCAACTGCTAGTAAATCAGGTCTACCAAATCTTCGAAGCCAAAGAAGAACGAATAAAAATATATGTAGTGAAAGTCCAGGATCCGATGGAAGAAAATGTGGAAGCAGACACACTAGCCGATCTGGGATCGTCCACGGAATTGAAGGGATCGGACTCCGCTACGGTCGTGCAACATATACCTTCGGTATTGGACGTGGATGGTTATTATGAAGAAAATGCGACCAATTTGGTCCGGGATTGGAGGAATGAGATCATTGACTATCTCGAGCACGAAAAGATACCCGAAGATCCCAAGGCATCCCGTGCGCTGCGCAATAAAGCAGCCCGATACTGCTTCAGGGGAGGTCACTTGTATAGAAATTCTATTCAAGGCCCGTTGGCCCGCTGTTTAGGATCCTATGAAGTTAATTAAGTCATGAGAGAAGTTCACAAAGGGATATGCGGAAATCACTCGGGTGCGGACTCTTTAGTATTAAAGCTAATTGGGGCGAGATACTACTAGCCCCGAATGGAACAAAATGCTAAGGCTCATGCTCAAAAATTCTATAGGTATCAATGACATGCACCATTAGTGCATCAATCGGTAGATTTATTGCATTCGGTTCTACCACCCCTGGCCATTCATGAAGTGGGGGATGGACATAGTCAATCCGCTGCCATCGGCTCCTAGTAAGGTAATATTTCTTTTGATTTTGGCTGACTAGTTTTCTAAGTGGGTTGAAACAGGACCTTACCAGAAAATCGACGAGCGCGAAGTGGTAGATTCCTGTGGGAAAACATAATTTATAGGCGCGGGATACCAAAAGAGATTTCCTGCAACAACGGGCCACAAATATATAGGCGCAAAGGTCACAAAATTCCTTGAAGACCTGAAAATCAAAAGAATCACATCATCACCTTATCACCCGAGCGCAAGCGGTCAAGAAAAATCAACAAACAAGGTGATTATCAAAAATCTCAAAAAGGAGATTAGAAGCAGCCAAAGGCAAATGGCACGAAGAGATATCGGGAGTACTATGGGCGTATTGAACAATGGCCAAATTGAGCACGAGGGAGACACATTTCTCTCTCGTATACGAAGCAGAAGCCTTGATCCCGGTGAAAGTAGGACAACCTACAATGAGATGCTTCCGGGCGGATGAAGAAGCAAACAAAGAATCATTATTGGTCAGAATGGAGCTGCTCGATGAACGCAGAGACTTGGCATATATAAGGATGGGTGCCCAAAAATAGAGAACGGAAAGATATTATAATCGAAGATCCAATCTCTGTTATTTCAAAGTAGGAGACTTGGTTTTAAGGAATGTTACTCAAAACACTCGGGAGCTCAATGTATGAAAGCTAGGTCCAACGAGGAAAGCCCCTATCGGGTTTCAACTGTCATTGGGAAAGGATTATACAAATTGGAAAATCAAGACACAGTAAAGTTGCAGAGCAAGTGGATGTGGCACACCCCAAAAGATACTATTACTGATGAGCACCGCCTATACTGAAAGTATGTGCTGCACATTTTTTCGCTTTGTCCAAATTTTGTCCCAACAAGGTGTTTCTGGCAAGATTTTTAACGAGGCAACAATGGAAAACATACTACGAAGGAAGCTTCATCAGCAGAAATGAGACCTTTAAATGACAAGGCATGCAAGCAACGAGCCACTACGGGATGGTTAGATAGTCTTTTGCACGATAGAAAAGTTCCTACCGGGAAAAAAAGCTTGCTATCAGGCCAAATGGTACTCGACCGTTCACGAGTGCAAGTCACTAGAGGTGGTTAGGTAAGTTTTGAATCTATAGTAAAGTTCCTAACGGGAAGCGAAGCTTGCTATAGAACCAAAGATTATCCAAACATTCACTAGTGGAATCTTCAAAGGAGCAAGACTTTCATTGTTCAAACTCGCATTCTTCGCATTCGAACACTGGGGGGAATAATATGAGAATACGGCAACATAACTGCCACATCAACTAGTACTACAAAATTCGAGAACAAAGTTTTATCATCGAGACCAAGGCTGCACAGCCAGCCCTGTAAAAACAAGTTGTACAAATTAGCCATAAGTAATGGCAATTTATTTTTAGCACAATGAATGCTTATGTACTTTTGAAAATGGAAGGAAATAAAGTAAAGTATTTTTATTTTTATATTGTTTCTTGTCCGAACGATGAATTAATCATTTGAATGTTAAACAAGTACTTTAAATGTTAGTACTGTAATAAACATGAGACGTCCTCTTGAAGAGCACCACAAACATAAGAGGGCCCTCTCTTATGAAAACCTCACAATAAAGGGTTGATTTCGGAAGAACTTATACCCAAAATCCAAATGCTAATAGGGAAAAATGCACCCGAAGTGTTGCACAACTCGACGCAAAGAGAAAAACTTGTGCAATACTTAAACAAAAAGGTACTTCTATATAACAATGTTCCAAGCATCACAAGTACAAAATTATAAAGTAAGAAACAAAAAGGAAAGAAAGAAAAAAGCTAAACTATTGCATCCCCAAATTCCAGGGGAAGAGGAGCATCTGCGGCCCTAGGAGAAGTAGGTGGATTTGACGTGGGATCGAGTTCTTGAGCTTCATCATCATCCTTTTCAAGTTCTTCTTCAGTTCCCGAGAACTCAGAACCAAAATTTTGGACCTCGTGATCGGGAACAACAAGAACAACATTTTGGACCTCAGAACACTTTGCTTTGGTCTCTTGAAATTGTACCCTAAACAAGACGGTCTCTTGGCTGAGGGTCATCACCTCATGGTCGCTCTGCTACAACCGAGCCTCTAACTCAGCGGCCCCGACAGCTTGTGCTTCTAGTTCCGAGAGGCGAGCAGCAATTTGATCCCAGTCAGACAATAGTTGATCCCTCTCGGAGGTAAGTTTCTCTTTAACAAGGATCAACCTTTGAAGGCCTTCGGAGTCAAGGAATTTATCCTGCAAAACAAAATTCAAACCCAAAATCTTGACATAACAAAACTCGACAAAATAGAAGGAATAAATATCATATCGCTGATGCGTTGTGCATGGCATTGCTTACCATACACTCCCCCGAGAGAGAATGTATTTTATTCCTATCTTTCTCTGAAGCCAGAGGCTTCAGATAGTTGGCAAGTTCCACCGGTCGGGACAATAGATGGCACTTGATAGAGACTGAGAGGGAGACGTTCCTCCTCCTCTGAGGATCTGCTAAAGGGGGTCGAACAATTATGGATCAAATTCCTATGGACTGGGACTAGGGAGGAGGGACATCCTCCTCCTGAGTGTCCGGGGCCGGTGGAGATGATGTAGCAGTTGCTGGTGGCGAAGGCGAGATTGGCATAGAAGTAGACGAACCTAATGGTGTTATAGGTTGAGAAGCAGGTACGAAAAAAGTAGTGCTAATTATTGGTTGCTCATCAATCGAAGACACAAGAGACCCAGTACCCAGCCTCGTAGTATCGGGAGAAGCGACTGGGACTCAGAAGCGAGAGGTGGCATCTTCCAATATATCACACTCCCCCCTAAGCGTTTGGACGTCGTCCTCGATTAGTGTAACTAGCTCAATAGATTGAGCATTCTGTTGAGCTGATGAAGGTCATCGTCTTCTATGTATAAAAGCCCCCTCATCAGTGGATCCTCCATCATCATCGATCACACAGTGTATGCTGCTAGCTTGGGCGCAACGCTCTTAGACTTTTTATTTTTATCCAGTCGTAGAGGAACATTGCCTTTTTGTTACTTGTTTTCCGTCCTAGGACTCCGAGAAGAAGTACTTACACCGGAAGTAGGTCCGATGACACCCGTTCGAATGAAGGCCTCCTGCAGCAACCTCATCGTGTCTGTGGGATCAACCAAAATGTCCTCCTTGGGGATGGTAACAGAGCCCTGCGGAAGACCTGAATTAAACAAGAAGAAAATCTATCCAGTTCCTATATGTGATATAAAACAACAACTTACCATGATTTTTGGCCTTCCACCCGTATTTAAGGGCCAGTTCTTTCCACCGGCAGGTCACGGGCGTGGTGATATCCAAAATCTTTTGGACCCACAGGTCCAAACCTTCAACCACTGGTGGTGTCCATCGAGATGCTGAAATGATGAAAGAAGAAGGATTAGTGATAGCATGGGACAACCTTTAACCAGAAGAAATGACAAACGTTGAACTTATATGTAGGATTCTATGATTCAGGAAAGGATGGAGTTATGGACGGGATGATGTCCCTGGTGGCAACTACAACGAACCGCTCCAGTCCATACTGGTGAGCAAAGCATGGTTACCACGTTCGCTGAAGTTTATCATTCCCCCACAAAAAATCTTGGGAAATAAAGGTCTATCAGTCGAGCCAGGGAGAGATCTTCCCCTTTCTCCTGGCATAGACACCAAAGACGAGCTACCATCCACCACAGAAAAGGGCTCACCTATGCCAAGCAGACCTGGTAACAGAAGCAAAACTCCAAGATTAAGGAGTCAAGTCCCCTACTCAATAAGAATAGGCCCAAGTGAAGGGGTACATCTAAACGTACGTAACACCCTTCTTGGGGAAGGTTAACCGCTCTGCTAGATCGGGAACAATGATGTTTAATCATGGCAACCACAGTTTTTCTTCACAACAGGGATGCTAGAAGGACGGATGGAAGAAAGATATACACCAACGGCCCATATGCTGGAGTTAGCAGAAGGGAACTTCTCTTCGAAGTCCTTAGTTATAGTAAGTTTTCTGGGGATAACGGTGCTCACCGTAGGAGGAGCATCATCATCAGCACTTTCCTTGTTCTTTGAAGAACTGGAGTTTTTGAAAGAAGAGGCCATAGTTAACAAAAGGAAATAAGGGTTTCTCTGAAGAAGAAAGTTAAAGAAAATTGAAAGCAAGAGTGAGTTAAGTAAGGAATGTTTGAGAGAGTTTAGAAAATTATAAAGTGTAAAAGAAGAAGAATGAAGCGTATAAGTAAAGGAATAGGCGTTTAAAATCGTGGTCATGATTACATCGTGAACCAGTGAAAGTATTGTTGAATAGTGGGACGACGCGTATTCGGGGCATTAAATGTGGAGAGATGTGCGTACAATAAACTATCAGAAACTTTTCAGAGGGGGTTAGAGAATTTCCCGCCAAGAAAGATATTTTTACCAACTTCCTAGTGACACAAGGATGTGCCACTGAAAAGTAGGGGGACTATCTGTATAGGGAGAAATGTGTTCATATTAAATGCTCATATAATAGAGCGACACGTGGAGCTGGAGACAGATGAAGAGCGAGGCAAGTGGAAATCATGTCCGGGGGCAGGAATCTCGGTTGTCCCCGAAGGAAATGTTGCTCATAAAGACAAATAAATGTCTGCCACACGGTAGCTTTCAATGGAGAATATTTTGTAGTATTAAATACATAGTCAGTTATTGAGAACATGGCATTCATAGCCTGCCGTTACACATTCCTCAATGGTCCCCATAATTGTCATTTAAGATGGGCTTGATCTTACGACCTTGTTCCTTAGGTGCAACTATAAATAGTGAGTTCAACAGCCATTAGAGTGACATGAATTTTCTAACAAACTTATGCTATATACTATTCAAAAGCTCAATAACATTTTATTTCTTGCTTATTATATTGTTATCACTGCCTTGCCTTCGGAAGCTCTGTTCCCGGAACCAATCTATCTGCTGTTTTATCTCAATTTCAACACTAAATCTTGTACTCTTATTTAATTTATTTATCATTTTGGGATCAAATCGATTCGCTTGTCTATAAACCACGTATGAATTCAACTGTACCGTTTTACAGATAAATAATCATCTTAATAAAATATGTTTCAAAAAAGGGCCGTACCATTGTGCTATAATCTACCAAAACATATATACATGGACTCAAAAGAATAGCGATAGAGCTTCTAATTAAAGATACAATATATGAATGGATCGTTGCCCGCATGTACAGAAGAAACAAAATGAATATTTCCTACAATTAAAATTAGTGGTGCCTAGCTCGTCGAGTTTTGAGGAATATTATCAGAATCTATAAAAATGCAGCAAATGGAGCCAATACAAATAAACTCAGTAAGCTTCATAGACCGTCTGTAGTACTGTCACCATGCATCACATCACATATGGCTGAGTGTTAGCCTTTGCGAAATTTTTTAAACCAAGGCGTACCCTCAACATACATTTTCTATTAGACGAAGGCCTTAGTCGCTACATTCATGAACACCTAATCCCCACTTAAACCTTGGACCTTTCTTTCGTCTCTCTCTCCCCCATTATTTACTCTTTTTCGTCTACTATTCAAGAATATCACTATTTCTAAGTCCATCCTCTCTTTGTCCTTTTATGGCCCTCTAGAAGCCAAAATACCCATAAACCAAAAATACTCCCTCAGATGTTTAACGAATTAACCTTTCAGACAATTCTAATTCTGTTATTATTTTATTACATATAAGCATTTGGCTACTTCTTCCAACTTCAAGATTTAAATCCTCAGCTATATCTACTCGTTTTCTAGACTATTTTCTAGAGATCAAATACACCAATTTTATTACACGTTAGTATGAGTCAGTGCTACCAATTAGAACGAATGAAAGAAACCATTGGAATTTAATTATTCTTGGTTTCTCAAGTTGTAAACATGAGTTATTAGTAGTATCGATTTATTACATCTACTCTAGAATTTAGTTACTCGAATTATTTATGTTGCCAGCAATTTCTTCTCCAGTTACTACTCCAATGTTTAATAATTTAAAAGATTAGTAATTAACTATACCTATACCTTTAACCACCTAGATCTGCAAATACCTTCCTAAAAAAACAACAATAACAACAAAACAAGCAAATAAATCTGATGGCAGGAGGTGGCGGAGAGGTAAATAATTCTTTGTTTTTAATTACAGTTTTCGAGTTCGAACTCTAGGTAGGAAATTGCTTTGTCAGGGAGCATTTTACCCAACCCATGTAGGACGGAAACCAAATAAAAGAAGAGCTTGATCGGCCAATCGACTCCTGATAAAAGAAGTGCTTGTTAGCAACAAATAGGACAGGTTCCCCTTCTCTCAAGCCATGTCCATAGGCAGCCAATGTGAAAGAAATGCGAACAAGGCATGCAAGTAACTTGAGTTCCTAATGCTAAATCCCCTAAAAAATTCACAGTATCACCATTTATTAATTAATAAACTAGCCGGTGGAATCTTGTCTTCTCACAGACATGATCTTGGTACAAAAGCATAATAGATGATGCGCGAATTATCTTTTTGTTGCTTTCTGATGAACAAAAGTACGTCACTTGTACTTCTTGACATTCAAAACGACTAATCATAGGCCTTTCTGTATACGGTAGAAATCGGGTTATCCGATCTCATTATTTAATCGAGACTAGGACGTTGCATTGAAGAGCCGAGGCATTGAAATCGAGATCAAGGTCGGTATCAATCGAAGCCAAGGGAGATAGACTTTGAGTAACATCGGGGATATCATAGTAACAGAAGCGAGATATCTGTGATTGGTCGAGGATCATAGCGTGAATCTCGGAACGGATCAAATCAGAAACGGTTAATTAGTTGTTTATACGATTCCCTTATGTAATTAGAAGTATACCATAATTAGGATTCCTCTACTATATAAAGAGGAGTTCCAGTCATTTGTAACGATCATTATTCATTGAGAAAAACTATACAATTCTTTCTTTCTTGCTCGTTACTGATCATCAGATTGTTCTTTTTTAATTGTTCTTATATTGTTATCACATCGAGGGTATCATAATTTGAGGCTGAAGTTATGTTCGCACACTGGTTTGATATATTTCCAGTTTAATTCTATCATTTAATTTCTTATTTTTCAGTTGGAATTGGGTAAAATCACATATCCTTAAAATCACAATATAAGTTTAATTGTTATCCAAATTTTAGGATAAATAGTTTGGCACCCACCATGGGGCTAAGGATAGTAGTGATTATTCAATATCGATTCTGATAACACACACTACTTTATGCTTGGTCTTGTCAAATATTTTTGCTTTCAGGTTAAAAATATGTCAAACTCACAAAGTGAACCCACACATGGTGACAATAGTCTCGGATTTCAAGGGGAAAATGACAACATAGTTGTTCCAGGGGTCGAGGTACTACAAGCTGATCCCGAGGGAGCACCGATTGGAAATCCAGTCGATGTCAGTTCACATATCGCTTTAAATGGAAATCTGGGCGCAAAACCCAAAGGTACTGTACGCAGAGAAGGCCGATCTGGTAGTCGTGGTGCACAGGGCGGAGGAGATGGAGGAGTCAGCCTCCAAGTGATATTCGAGATGCTATAGGCCCAACAAGCCGCTATTACACAGCTACCAATCAACATCGAACTCCGAGTGGGGTCAAACCGGAAGCCGCACGCCGGACCGATCCAGTACCAGAAAGGTCAAATACCAGTGAATCAAGGACTGACCCCGCAATAATGAAAATGCTCGAGGAGCTCACCAAACGAATTGATGGGGAGAGAAGAAAATTGAGGCAAATGATCAATTCGGAACTCCTTCTAGTTATGTATATCCGAATAGGTCCGCAGCCCGGAATCAAAGAGATATCGATAGGGAACCTCGGTCGAACAAAGATCGATACCAACCATACACCGCAGATTGCAGGAACGGCGGTCCCGGACGTAATTTTGCCCGAAACGATCGGAGTAGTGATTGAGGACAGAGTTCTCGGGGACTTATGAGAAAAAATGGTTTTGATAAGAACGCTGATCCCACAGAGGCACCTCGATTATCGGAGTATAACTTTAATATCGACGCATCAGGTATTGTATCGGCAATTGGAAGAATCAAAGATACTAGGTGGCCCAGACCCATACAGAGCGATCCTTCCCAAAGAAATCCCAATCTGATGTGCAAGTATCACGGCACACATGGCCACAGAACCGAGGATTGCAGGCAACTGAGAGAGGAGGTAGCCCGTTTATTCAACGAGGGTCACCTTCGAGAGTTCTTAAGTGATCGAGTCAAAAAACATTTCAGAGAGAGGGACGCAAACAGAAAAAATAAACAGGAGGAGCCACATCATGTGATACATATGATCGTCGGCGGGGTCGATATCCACAAGGGCCCGTGTTCAAACGCACCAAAGTATCAATTACTAGGGAAAAACGTACCCGAGGTTATGTGCCAGAATGCACCGTATCGTTCAATGATGAGGAAGCAGAAGGAATTTCTCAACCTCACAATGACGCTCTGGTAATTTCTATCTTTATGAATAAAATTCAAGTTAAGTGGGTTTTAGTGTATCCAGGTAGCTCGGCAAACATCATCCAATCGAGGGTCATGGAGCAACTCGGCCTGCAAGATCGAATCATACCCGCAGCTCGGGTCCTGAATGGTTTCAACATGCCCAACAAAACAACTAAATGAGAGATCATTCTGCCAGTGAGCGTAGCTGGAACTATTCAATAAACCAAGTTCCATGTAATCGAGGGCGACATAAGGTACAGCGCACTACTCAGGAGGCCTGGATTCACAATATGAGGGCAGTCCCCTCGACTCTCCACCAAATGATGAAATTTCCAACACCGGACAGGGTGAAAACAATATATGGGGAGCAGCATGCTGCAAAGGAAATGTTCTCGGTCGATGAGGTAATACCAATATCGGCACTTTCTATGATAAAGGGATCAGAGGCCAAAGGAAAGCAGGAAGCCAAATAGCAACCACAACCACCATCCTTGACCGAATTGAAAAAGCAGGGAATGGAAGAAGAAGATGACGACTATTAGATCCCTTGATCCTTCATTATTGCTGAAGATTCCGATGCCACTTAATCAACAGTCGAGGAGCTGGAACAAGTTATCCTGATCGAGTACCTTTCCGATCAAAAGGTATAACTGGGTACGGGTTACCCCCAAACTCAGGAAAAAAAAGTCATTAAATTTCTTATTGATAACATAGATTGCTTTGCTTTGTCCCACTTAGATATGATAGGGATCCCACCGGAGATAACAACACATCGATTGAGTCTGGACCCAAAGTTCAGGCTGGTAAAACAAAACAGAAGGATCAGTCTGAGGTAAACATGCATTCATCAAGGACGAGGTAACTAAACTTCTCAAAATAGGATCCATTCGGGAAGTAAAATATCTGAATGGTTAGTGAACGTAGTTGTAGTCCCTAAAAAGGGGAACAAACTTAGGATGTGTGTAGATTACAAAAATTTAAACAAGGCATGCCCTAAAGACTCTTTTCCTCTGCCTAACATTGATCGCATGATCGACGCCACGGCCGTCCACGAGATCCTTAGTTTTCTCGATGCCTACTCCGGGTACAATCAATTCAAATGAACCCGGAGGATCAGGAAAAGACTTCATTCGTCACTAAGTATGGCACATATTGCTATAATGTAATGCCTTTTGGGCTAAAAAATGCTAGTGCTACCTACCAACGCCTAGTAAATAAAATGTTCGAAGAACAAATAGGTAAGTCAATGGAAGTATATATTGACGATATGCTAGTTAAGTCCCTGCGCGCATAGGACCATTTGGCACATTTGCAGGAAACCTTCAAGATACTGAGAAAATACAACATGAAGCTCAAACCTGAGAAATGTGCCTTCGGGGTCGGTTCAGGAAAGTTCCTCGGCTTTATGGTGTCAAATCGGGGGATCAAGATCAACTCCGATAAAATCAAGGCTATCGGGGACATCACAGTCGTGGACAACATTAAAGCCGTGCAAAGGCTAACATGGAGAATAGCGGCCTTAGGCCGATTCATATCGGGATCATCAAATTGGAGTCATAGGTTTTTCTTACTACTCAAAAAGAAGAACAATTTCTCCTGGACCCCAGTGTGCTAGCAAGCTTGGAAGAATTAAACCGATACCTCTCGAGTCCACCATTACTTCATACTCCAAAGGCAGATGAAAATCTTTACTTATACTTAGCAGTCTCGGAAGTCGTGATAAGTGGTGTCCTAGCTCGAGAAGAGTAAGATACGCAATTTTCCATTTATTATGTTAGTCGAACTTTAGGCGAGGCCAAAATCGGGTACCCGCACTTAGACAAATTGGCACTTGCTCTAATAAGTGCCTTTAGGAAATTAAATCATATTTTCAATGTCACCTATATGTGTAATAACCACTTACCCTCTTCGTAATGTTTTACATAAGCCCGAGCTATTGGGCCGATTGGCCAAATGGGTTGTCGAACTCAGCGGGTATGATATCAAATATCTACCTTGAACAGCCATCAAGTCTCAAATTTTAGCAGACTTCGTGGCCGACTTTACGCCAGCCCTCGTATCCGAAGTCGAAAAAGAACTTTTGATAAAATCGGGTACATCATCAGGGGTGTGGACCCTTTTTACAACGCTTTGAATGTGGAAGGGTCCGGGCTAGGCATCGTTTTGAAGCCACTAACGAGCAATACAATTAGGCAATCTATCAAAACTTCTAAATGACTAACAATGAGGCCGAGTACGAGGCCATGATTGCAGGTCTTGAGTTGGCTAAATGCTTGGAACCAGAAGTCATAGAGGCAAAATGTGACTCCTTACTGGTGGTAAACCAAGTCAACAGAACCTTCGAGATTCGAGAGGATCGAATGCAAAGGTATTTGGATAAATTACAGGTAACATTACATCGTTTTAAATAATGGACATTGCAGCATGTACCTCGAGATAAAAACAACGAGGCAGATGCCCTTGCAAATATGGGATCATCAGTCGAGAACGACGAAATCAGCTCGGGGACTGTCATACAACTCTCGAAGCCAGTGATCGAAGAAGGCCACACAAAAATAAACTCTACGAGCCTGACCTGGAATTGGAGGAATAAATAAGTATTTGAGAAATGGAAAGCTCCCATCGGACCCTAAGGAATCCAGGTCTTTACGAACAAAAGGTGCTCGATTCACATCGGCTGAAGATGGAACATTATATTGAAGGACGTTCGATGGACCATTGGAAGTATTCTTGGGACCAGGGAACACCGATTATGTCCCACGAGAAGTTCACGAAAGTACTTGCGGGAGCCACTCTGGTGTCGAATCACTAGTTCACAAGGTCATCAGAGCAGGATACTATTGGGCCAATATGGAGAAAGACACTAAATAATTCACTTGAAAATGCGATAACTGCCAAAGGTATGCACCAATGATCCACCAACCCAGAGAGAAACTTCATTCAGTCTTATCCCCATGGCCGTTCATGAAATGGGGAATGGATATCGTCGGCCCTCTACCATCGGCCCCAGGTAAAGATAAATTCATTTTATTTATGACTAACTATTTCTCTAAGTGGGTTGAATCATAGGCCTTAGAGAAAGTGAGAGAAAAGGAAGTTATAGACTTCATCTGGGATCACATCATATGTCGATTCGGAATACCTGTCGATATTGTATGCGACAATGGAAAGCAATTCATCGGCAGCAAAATAACAATGTTTCTCGAAGATCAAAAAATAAAAAAGGATCTTATCGACACCGTATCATACTAGTGGAAACGGACAGGCTGAATCGACAAACAAGACCATCATTCAGAATATGAAGAAAATATTGAACGACGCCAAGGGAAAACGGAGAGAAATTATATCCGAAGTCCTTTGAGAATATCGAACAACGTCAAAATCCAGTATGGGGGCAACATCATTCTCCTTAGTATACGGCGCCGAAGCTTTGATCTCGGTCGAAGTTGGGGAACCCAGCGCCAGATTTCGATACGCAAGGGAAGAGTTGAATCACCAGGCTATGAGTACGATCCTCGAACTACTAGATGAAAAATGGGAAGCCGCCCTCATTCGAATGGCCGCATAGAAACAACGCATTGAAAGGTATATAATCGAAGGACTAACCTTCGCCACTTCAGAATCGGGGACATAGTTCTGAGAAAAGTCAACCTCAATAATCGAGACACTAACGAAGGAAAGCTCGGCCCAAATTGGGAAGGACCGTATCAAGTCCTCGATATCGTCGGGAAGGAATCCTACAAGCTTGGCACGATAAACGGTAAGCAACTACCAAATAATTGGAACATCTCACTCCTCAAACGATATTATTGTTAAGGTATGACCTTCTCTTTTTTTAGTTACATTTTCCACTAACTTATTTTCAGGTGTTCGAGCAAAGGCATCGAAGTTCCCTTCAAGAAGGAAGATATCAGATCTTAAAGTACGTGTTGAACTCCTTTTCCTTTCGACCGGGTTTCATCCCAAATGAGTTTTTCCGGCAGGGTTTTTAACGAGGCAACCATTGTTCGTGCTAGCTTAGAGTATCCAAGGTTTGTTTACAATCAATCTCGAATAATGGGGGGCATCACCCTCGGATGTTATATTTTCAAGGAAAATACTTCATGTCAATAGGGTCTCGATAGGAAAACATTGTAAATACCAAACGGTCGAATGAACCGTGTCCGTATATATTACTCCAGCCTTAATGGAAAAACATGTACGCGTGTATGAATTATTGAAAGAAGTACTTTTTCTTACCAGATGTCCTGTGCCTTAATGAAATTTCTACTTTACAAGTTCCATACTTATGATTTTTTTTGAAAACTGGCTCAAGGTCCAAGTATAACTACACTTCGAATGATCAACCCCCTAATTAGGAATTGTCGTAAAAATTAACATGTTCGAACTATCAAACTTCGAGACCATAAGACCTCAAAGAGGCAACCCTCGATTTTATAGGCCAAGGCCACCCTACTCGGGGACTAACACTTTGAACAAGTTCAAAGTATTATTGGGAAAATAATACCAAGGGTCAGACCTAAAGGCTACGGCCAAACTAACGCGGCTCGAAACGTCCGAATTCCGCAATAAAAACAGGCATTCGAATTCTTTTGAAAACCGATTAAAAAAGGCTACCCTCGACAAAGTAATCAAAGGGCTTCGATACTATCAGCCCTCGAAAAACCTTAAGAGGTATCGAATACAAATTTATGTTAAGGCATAACAAGTTCCTATATGTTAAATTTCTTAAGCCGAAAAGGGGAAAGGCAATTTTTCTGAGGCCATACCGAACCAATTCAGGAGCCTAAGGGACATTATATTTTTGAGTTTGAGAATCTGGTGTCACAAGTCTGTGGGCAACTAGTAGAATATACTAAAGATATTTAATATATTGTCTGAAATAGAATAGATAGGAACAAATCAAAAGAGGGAGACTCTGGCATGCTGCTGAACGGCTCGGAAGGGCAGCTCACCGTGAAATCTCAAACCAGAATCAAGTATGCGCGCCAGACGGATATCCAGATGCACCTGTCTTAGATCCTGCATAGTTAAGTGCAGAAGTGCAGTGTGGGTACATAAAATAACATGTACCAAGTAAGTATACAGTCTAACCTCGAAGAAGTAGTGACGAGGGGTCGACTTTGACACTTACTAAGGATAATAATAATAATAATAAGTCAAAATTATAACTAAGCATGGATTACAAGAAATATATTGAAAACTTAATAACAGGAGATTATATATACCCTTTTCACAATTATTAAATCCCAAATTTATCTTTTATCATTTAACGATTTATATCATCAAACATTGAAGCAATATTATTTATGAGAAGTCCCAAGAGTTTATCATACGCAAATAATGTTGAGGTCGTACGGCCCGAACCAACATAAAAATATTTAAATTGTGCACTACCGAGGGTCGAACGACGCGAACCATAGATGCATCTATCTGCTACCGAAGCGTTCGTCCCGCTCCACAAATAGAAAACACTTTAAAGAAACATAAGTTTTTCATAACAGTTAAGTGTTCCGTTCACAACCTCAAATAAGTGAAACTTATCCCTTTGGAATTCTTTTATACTTTTTGAAATATGATTTAGGCAATCCAATTAACAATTAAGGGCCCAACCATTTCAAGTTTAGCATGATATGGGTCCTACATTACCCAGACTATAGCATAATTAGTAGATACACACGGACTCTCGTCACCTCGTACGTACGTAGCCCCTCACAAATAGACACACATACTAATTAATTAACTTATGGGGTAAATTCCTTCTTACAAGGTTAGAAAGGAGATTTACCTCGTCTCAAAGTCTACTTCCCGGTCCAAGATTATGCTCAACTCTCAATTCGGTGCCGAATCAACCCAAAACTAATCAAATAGTGTACAAACTAATCAATACATACTCAAAAGTTCATATTCCAACTATTAAAGAGGTTACCCAACCCTAAATGTAAGATTCTTAAAATTTACCCCCGGACCCACGTGCCTGGATTCCAGAAATTTTCGAAGAAAGTTGTTACCCATAACCCCATGAAGTCAAATATATATTTTTCATCAAATTCCATCATCATTTTCATGGTAGGGGTAAGGTTTGCGTACAATCTACTCTCCCCAAACCCCACTAGTGGGATTTTACTGGGTATGTTGTTGTTATTGTTGTTGTTGTATTTTCGTGTCAAATCCCTTTCTTACCCAAAATCTAGGTTTTCATCTAAACCCTTGATTTCACAATTGCGAGACCAAGTAGATTTCATGTAAACCCTTGATTTCACAACTTCCCCAGGTCAAGCTTCTTCGCAATTGCGATGCTTTTCTCGCAAATGCGAACAATTTCTCGCGTTTGCGAGACCTGCAGCACCAACAATAAACACTAGAAAACTGAATTATTTTCTCATCCTCCCGAATGTGCAAAACTCATCAGAGCCCTTGGGGCTCCACACCAATTACCCACACAAGTCTAATAAACTCATACAAACTCGCTCGAGTGATCAAAACATGGAAATAACATCAAAAATTACGAATCGGACACCAAAACACATGGATTGACTCATGAACTCAAAAACTTCTAAAAAGACTTCCAGACGTCCGATTCCTATCAAATCAACTCGGAACGACACCAAATTTTGCGTGCAAGTCTTAAATCACCACACAGAACTATTCCCAGTATTGAAATTTCATTCGGACCTTGATATCACCAAAACCTACTCTAAACCAAATTTAAAGAACTTCAAAAACCTTCAAAGAACCAACTTTCAATATTAGGCACCGAAATGCTCCAGGGTCATCCAAAACCTGATCCGAGCATACACCCAAGTACGAAATCGTCATACGAACCTATTAGAATCGTCAAATCTCGATTCTGAGGTCGTTTGCTCAAAATATTGACCGAAGTCAAACTTAACCTTTTAAAGCCAACTTAAGGAACAAAGTGTTCCGATTTCAACCTGAACCTTTCCAAATCTCAAACTAATCATCTCCGCAAGTCATAAAAATAGTAAAAGCACATATGGGGTGTCTTACTTAGGTGAACGAGGTTCTAAAAAGAAAAATGACTGGTCGGATCGTTACAACGGCGAGATGTAAATAGGACCACGCAATCAGGTTATGGGTTTTAGCAATCCATAGAATGTGAAGGGATGTTGCACTTATGTAAAAAATTATAGTTGAAAGCTTACCAATGTGCCGTTTAGTGTAACGGGTGTGATGTTTCAATTAATGGTCATTTACTGCGCCATTGGACATAACATTTCGTAATGGATGTTTTGAGCGTTTCGTAAATTCTTGTTTAATGCTGGAAAGGAAGTTAAGTTTTTTTACGGGGAAAATGAGTGAAAAAGACCAAAAAAGGAGAACCAAAATAAATGAGAATCCTTGCATATGAGACATGCCACATCAGCTTGGATATTCCCTCTTTTATATAGATATATAGATGGTCAAATATATACATTACCCTTAAAGTTTGTTACAGTTTATGTTTTAACACATCAACTAAACTAATGCATGTACTTATTAAACACTTCAACCCGAATAAAAGGTGTGTCAGTTAAACACAAGATTAACAGACCCAATTTAACAAATTTTAACAATAAAATATATCATCAACAAAAATTCTCATCCGCATAGCATGTCGTAGAATCACAAAATAGTAAATACCTGGTGACGGTGAGCTGATTTGAAGGAGGAGGTGTTACTAGTATCTGGAATAAAGGGGAGAAAGTGATAGTGAGAGAGGAGACGAAGGAGAAAGGAGCAAGAACGAAAAAAAAACTACATTATAAAAACGTAAATTTATGTATTCACGCGCTCATTTTTTGGTGCAAGTCACACTTTATGTAACATCAGCATTCAGCGGGAGGGTGTTCAATAGATAAATATATTAGTTGGGGTGTCGAAATAAAATTAAAGCTAACTTGAAGGATTCAACTATGTATTTGGTTTAGGCCTATTAGGTTTCTTTATTGACCTCCCTCCTTAAATCTTCTACTTTTTCCTATTCATTATCCTTTGAAGTGAAGTGCACCAGGTAAGGGTGGCAAGTGGGCCGGTCCGGGACCGGTCCAGGACTACGGTTCAAACAAGGCAGGACCGGTAGGACCGATATATGTGGGCCTAAGTCGGTGTCGTGGGCCGGTTCTATGCTTTGGGACCGGTAGGACTGGGACCGTTTGGCCTGCTAAGAGACCGGGACTGGACGGGTCTCTTGGCGGGCCAAATGGTCCCAACGGTAAAAAAATTTAAACAAAGAACCGTTGCAAAAGTTTAAAAAACAGTCGTTGGCTATTTACAAAATAGTCATTTAACCCCCTCCCCCAACTTTGTTTTAACCCCAAACTTTTTATAATTACACTTTTTTCGATTTTTAACTATAAATACCCCCTCATTCTTTCATTTTTCTTACAAAATGAATATCAATCTATCACAATCTCTCTCTAATTTTCTTCTATACTTGCTACTATTACTTACTTTATTGTTACAATTTGTGAAAAAATTATGAAGTTGGTGAATTGAAGCCGTCAAGTTTTCAATGATAATCAATTTTCAACAAGTTGTTCGTCAATTCGGTAAACTCGTTCCAACACTTAATTTTTAATATTATAGTTTTGTTTGTTTTATTTATTTGATATTACTTGATTAATTAAGATGGCTTCCTTAAAAAATTATTTTGGTAAAAATAAGGGGAAATCTAAGAGTGTCGAATCTAGTGGTCATGTTGTTCCTCCTCCCATGCCCCCGGCTCCCCGAATTAAACCCCATATCCGTCCTACACCTGCTATTCTTGATAGTGATAATAATTTATTAGAATTTACCGAGAGTCAATTTTGTCATAATATTGCACCCGTTGAACATTTAGACCATGAATTAATGAATGCTCTTTATTCTAATAATTGTAATACTATTGATGAAAATGATGATGAGGAAATTGATCTTGATGAAACTCAACCGGATGATGATACACCCAATAGTCCTGTTGCTGATGTTAACCCAACTAGTGATAACCCTGCTAATCCAAATGATGTCCCATCTGATACTCCTGTTACTGCCCCTACTTTTTCGAGACAACATACCAAACGGACAAAAACAACTCCTATTTGGCTATTTTTTACTCAACTAGTTCCAGAAAATAAGGCTAAGTGTAAAACTTGAGGTACGGAGTTGGCTTTTAAATATTTTGAATCGGGGGGTGGGGGTGGGGTGGGGCGAGCACTTTGGCTAGACACATAAAAAACCCTCAAGATAGAGTCAGATATATTCGTATGAAAGCTTTCGCCGAGGGGAAAAGTGTACCTAGTCATACTCAGGCTGACCCTAGTACCGGTTCAAATTAATTTCAATCGGGAATTAACACTATTAGCGGTGATATTTTATATTATGATCCAAAAAAAGATCGGGAAGAATTGGCAAAAATGGTAACTGTTATGTGATTACCCTATAGTTTTCCTTTGACCCTAACTTTATGCGTTATATTAGAAATTTTTTTAATCCTACTTATAAAGGTTTTCCTCGCACAACCGTAAAGAGCGATATTTATAAATATACGCATGAATATGAACAATATTTGTGCTATTTATTTACACATATGAATTGTCGTGTTGCTATTACAACTGATATTGGTAGAAGTGGCATTGACTGTGATTACCTTACTGTTACCAGTCATTAGATTGATGAGGATTGGATAATGCAAAAGCGCATAATTGCTTATAGAATAATTAATTCACGTCACACAGGGCAGTTTATTGCCAGCACAGTTACTGATCTTTGTAGATATTTTTGCATTAGTGATAAAATAATGTCCGTTTCAATGGATAATGCTACTAGTAACTCAAATGTTATAGCTTTGCTTACCATTACGCTAAATCTTGCATTTAGTAGCATTTTTCATGTAAGATGTATTTGTCATATTTATCATTTAACTGTGGGTGATGGTATGAGAATTTTAAATATTGAAATTGAAATGGTTAAAATGACTCTTAACTAGCTTTTTTATTCAAATCGTAGAAGTAGACTTAGAGAATATTTCAAAAGATGCGATGAATTTGGCCTAAGAGAAAGAAAGGTTCCTAAACCTTGTCCAACTAGATGGAATTACATGTATGAAAGTTTTGTTGTTGCATATAAATATTGTCACGACACAAAATCTATTAAAGGTTGTGATGCCGCCAGACATCACTGTCAGGCCAGCCAACAATAAATTCTTAATTGGTTATCATTTCAATATTTTAGAAATCATATCTTCCTTCAATTAAATAGTAAAAGATGGGATCTACAGAATAGGTAATATTATTTTTTTTTCAATTTTAATACAGGACAACCTATAATCACCCCAAAACCCGATGTCACAAGTGCATGAGCATCAACTAGGAATATAAAATAAAATACAATATCTGTCCGGAATACAAATTGGACAGGAGAAAATATAAATACTTTGAAGGAGATTCTACTGGATACAGGTCGTATTCTGGAGTGCAGCTCACCTAGGTCCCCGCATGTATACACGCCTCTGCTCTCACAAGGCCACTAGACATATGCACCTGCACAAAATTGTACAACAAGTGTAGTATGAGTACGTACATCAATGCTTACCCAGTAAGTATCCCGCCTAACCTCGAAAAAGTAATAACGAGGGGTCGACTCCGACACTTACTACGGGCTAATAATATAATACCGATATTATAATTAGCATGGATTTTACAGAATGGTTGTAAACTCAATAACATGAATTAAGTAAGCAATTCTGTTATTAATAGAATTTTCCAAATTTATTTTCCGTCATTTAACACTTTGTATCTCCCAATGAAGCAATAACAAATATTATTAATTCTAAAGATTCATCATGCACAAACAATGTCGAGGTCGTACAGCCCGTTCCAACATAAATATTTAAACTGTGCATTGCTGAGGGTCGAACGGCACGAACCATAGATGCATTTATCTGCTACTGAGGCGTTCGACCTGCTCCACAAAAGAAAACACATTTAAAACAACCAGTTCAAGATTCATTAAGGGGCAATTATTCAAGGAAATATCGATTCTCATTAACGATCAAGACAATGAAGTTTAACCTTTTACGATTCTTTTATCAAGTTTCAATATGGTTTAAGAAATTAAATTAACAAGTAGGTTGCAACATCGCAAGTATAACATGATTTGGATCCTAGACTACCCGTACATAAGCATAATAGTAGCTACGCACAGACTCTCGTCACCTCGTGCGTACGTAAATCCCCACAAATAGAAGCACATATTAAATTAATTCACCTATAGGTTAATTATCTCTTACAAGGTTAGAAAAGAGACTTACCTCGCTCCGAAGTCCCATAACCGTCTCCAACACCTTTCCAACAACTCAAACCGATTCCCATCGCTCCAAAATTATTCAATAAATATGCAATTCCATAAATATATACTCTAATTCTCATTATAATTCAATTCACAACAATTCCCAACTCCGCTCGAAAAGTCAATATCACCTTCGGACCCACGTGCCCGGATTTCAAAACTTTTCGAAGATAAACTTTACCCATAACACCACGAATTCAAATATATAAATTTATTCCAAATTTCATGTCCAATTTCGTGGTCAAAATCCAAAAATATAAATTTCTAGGTTTTCCCTCAAAATCCCAAATTTCAACAAATTTCAATGTCTAAATCCATATATAATCCAAGTATTTAACTTGCAATAGGTGGGAATCACTTACCTTGACATAGATGACAAAAATCTCCCCTCTAAGAGCTTCAGAAATCGTCCAACCAAATGAAAAATGGAGGAAAATGGGTCAAATTTCGTCTTTAAAAGGACACTGCCCAGCTCTTCCCTTCTCCGCGAACGCGGCAAGACCCTCGCGTTCGCGAAGAAATACCATCTCCACCTCCAAAACATCCCTCGCGAACGCGAGATCCAGCTCGTAAACGCGTAGCTTAGCCAGGGGACCCCTTCACAAACGTGTTGCTCCCCTATCGAACGCGAAGGCTACAAATCCCATAGGCCTGACTTCTCTTTCCTTCATCGTGTTCGCGACCACCGCGTCGCATTCGGGTAAGCTTTCCCCAGCTTCTTCCCCGTTCAAGACCCCTGTGTCGTGTTTGCATAGAATGAAAATCCTCAACCCGCATTTCTTCTTCGCGAACGCGTGAGACCCTCCGCATTCAAGAAGGTCAATACCAGACACCAACATCAACTATTGCAAAACAGCCCGAAATGATCCGAAACCATCCCGTAACACACCCGAGGCCCCCAGGACCCTGTCCAATCACACAAACTAGTCCCATAACATAACGCGGACCTTCTTGAGGACTCAAATCAAATCAAACAACATCAAAATTATGGATTGCACTCCAATTCAAACTTAATGAACTTTAGAACTTCAAACTTTTACATTCGAAGCCGAAACCCATAAAATCACGTCCGATTGACCTCAAATTTTGCAAATAAGTCACATTCGACATTACAGACCAACTCCAACTTCCGGAATGGGAATCCGACCCCGATATAAAAAGGTCCACTCCTGGTCAAACTTCTCAAAAACCTTCAAATTCCTAACTTTCACCAAATGACTCTGAAGTGACCTACGGAACTCCAAATCCACTTCCGGACGCGCCCCCAATAGAAGAATCACCATGCGGAGCTATTCCCAGACTCGAAATCCCAAACGGATATCGATAACATTGAAATATGCCTCAACCCAACTTTATGAAATTCTTCCAAAATGCCAACTTCCATAATAGGCACCGAAACGCTCCCGGGTCATTCCAAACTCGCTCCGGACATACGCCCAAGTCCAAAATCATCGTACGAACCTCGTGGAACCTTCAAATCCCGATTCTGAGGTCGTTTACTAAAAAATCACCCTTTAGTCAACTCCTCCAACTTAAGGCTTCCGAAATTATAATTCTCATGCGTACAAGTCATAATACCTGAAGTGAAGCTGCTCAAAGCTTCAAACCGCCGAACGACGCGCTAGAGCTCAAAACGACCGGTCGGGTCATTACATTCTCTCCCACTTAAACATACGTTCGCCTCGAACATGCTAAGAATTGCTCTGGAGTTGTCCAAAATCACAATTTAACACCCAGTGCACCTCCCCGTGCTACCACAACCCAGTCGAGCACATCAACTCGAGCAAAACTGCAAATCCTCCCTTTTTATTTAGTCAAATGAGCCTTAGAGCCATATTTTAACACTTGAAATTCTCTACCAGGTTTATTCCAACCTATGAACACCGTATCCATCACTACACGATGTACAAATACATGATTGTATCCTCTTACCGAATTCACACCCTGCATCGCATTATTCACATGACCATAATGACATCCCCTGACAACAATAGTCGAACTCCCACAAATCTGATGCCCACAACACTTCATGAAGCATATAAGTCCCCTTTTAGCTCTCGCAATACTGCCACAACAGAAGATATGTGTAGAAACTCGTAACCACCTGCCGAATCACAATTCATGGAGTCTTTCCTCCCGACGAGAACCATTACCTCATTTTGGACTGAATATCAATATTTACTCTTTAATGTGCCTCATATAAATCTTATCGCACTGACCCCAGGTCCAATAATCTCGTCTCACCCAGTGCAAGCTGCTCAGGCGATAAGACACCTCAAAAACTTCCAAAAGTCTCATATATGCCATAGAGTGCCAACAAGCTACAAACTCGAATGTGATACATAATGAACGAATTCTGGAAAGAACTACTCCACCCACGTAACTAATTTAAACAACAAAAAAGATATTATGAACCTTCCTCAGAAAATGAGAATCAAGACACACAAGAATAGATATGGGGAATTGTACTCAACATCACACTGTTGCGGCGTGCAACCCGATCTCACACAGATACCGTTGCGGCGTGCAACCCAATCCAACCATGATACCCGTGGCGGCATGCCACTCGCTCCAAATAACATATTTGTGGCGGTGTGCCACCCGATCCACCCATGATAACCTATAATGAAATACTTACCGAGCTAAATGCTCATAACTACTATATACCCGAATATCGGCATAAGCACACCAAGTTCATAATACCGTCCCTGGGGAGACAGATAGATCCATACGCTACAAAACTCAACCACGACTATGGTGCAATATATGATCTGCATTTCGAGAGCAATCCCTCCCACATAATAGCATCACTACGCGGAACCTCAACACATGTGAAAGTAATCAAGTCGTCTCATAACCCACACGGTACAATATAGTATTACATGAAATAGATGCCGACGAACATAACATACAACACCCGAATACTCCTCCATAAGGAATGGTATGCTGAATGAACACACCCAGGCTGGGGTAGAGTACATATCCATATTTGGACCCATCAACGGACCTCAAACCGATTCTGATCATACCATTCTTGGGCAAATACCCTCTCAAGGATCCACAATGACCTTTTTCCCATGGCACGCAAGAACAGCCGTCGAATCCGAAAAAAACCTCCACAATTCACAACCAACTGAATAAAGCGCTTTTCAGCCATAAACTCTCACATTAGCAATAGTACCAAATCTCCATACTTGATTTCAATATTAAATCAATACAATCTTCCCGTGGGATATACTCGCACGACCTTCCGCACCAGATAACAAGTCTGCACCTCCATACCACCGGCCATACTAATGTTGTAAAGCAAATCAAGAAGTCGCAAATCAGTACACAAAGACCCTTACACAGGATATCGATCTCAGGTGACGCTAAAGATAATACCAGCTTACTCTAAACATCTGAATCCTTTCCTGATCATCCGAGCTCGTGACACTCTTGTCAACACCAAACTGCAACCTTGTTCCTCAACATTTAAATTCCATGCCATTCACCACACCTATCCTACCAATGCGCGAGAGCACAAGAATTCCATCATAACTCCTGAACCACTAATAGGATACACACTTCATCATATAGAAACATTTCACTTAACTCATTTCAGGTGAACCATTGCAACACCTGACTGAATTCCCATAACCGCAAAAAATACGAACCCCAAATAGTGGTGTAAACCACCATAATTTACACATAACTGGACATTATAATCGAATACCTCCCAATAAATCAAATTACGGCGGCCGTCAAGCCTCACACATACCACCACAATTCCCCTGCATAACTTAACACACTGAAGGAACTGATTATTGCCACCAGCATGTTGATCCAACCATTGCTAACAGAACCAGCTTCTTCTAATTTACTTTGGACTTCCCTTAGAAATAACAATAGCTCCATTCAAAATATGACGAACTCAATCATCACTCATCCTGAGTGACCCCATTTCATGAGACCACATTGTCTAAAACCCACGAACCATCTCATGCCCTCCTTGTGCACGCCTTCGCATCGTCAAGTGGTACACCCATTTTGATAATTCTTCTTTGAATTCAAAGTTATTTTCTCCCATTCCTCTAATGCTACACCGCAGACCGAAGATAATATAGAACACTCGATGCCCCTTTCATAATCCACAGCAAAAGTTCGATATTTAACCATACTACGGACTAGAAATCCTTAGGCACCGCACTTAAATTTTGAATCCACTACGACCGTTGTTGAGAGTCACCCACTCCGACTTGGTCTCAAATATAATCAACTCCAAGGCCTTGCTAACACCCTCTCAAAGAAGAAACCAGATGAATTCTTTTCCCTTGTTCATTACTCCCACTGGAAGCAGAAACTTTTAGTCTTCTCAAAACTGAACATGAATTTGATAAGACTCAAGTATAGCAAACATTCCTCAAATCCTTTTCTCAAATTACCAATGAAGTTTTCTTTCCTTAGTCATAATAACCCACCAGTACATCGATAACCAGAAATCGCACAAGTAGACAACCATGCAATCCAATCGTGGACTGTGAGGCTCTCCCACTTAGGTTGAAGCTACTATTTCATAACCTTGGAACCTACCAAGATTCACTTCTTCTCATTGGCATGATCTTGCAAGAATCAACTCCCCCGAATTCCTTGAAACCCATATGTTAAACTCTTCATGAACACTTTGAATCATTAGCCACATGCACATATTTGCCCTCTTACCGAGCCAGTACAATTCTTCGTAGAATTTCAGCAACATCACACGACCGCTAACCTGCTCGCAGGAGGTAACCCACTTATGGAAATTCCATGCCGACATCTTCCAACATCGCTGCACTGGGTACAATTAGTACAAGATCAGCATCCCATCCTGAGCCTGTGCTCATTCACTATATGTACAAGTGCGCTCGCTCCCCATTGACATCCCAAAAGTGCGACAATACATTCCACCCCTAAGTCATGTTGCATTCCCCCTTTATATCAAGCAAGCTCCTTTCTGTCGTATCCAACCTTCCTCTGTATAGCAGCCAATATTCCAAATTAAGTCCTTAGATCGAGTCACTGTCCACCATGAATGCCAAATTGCTCTGAACTTTTCTCAAGACATGCAGCTATCCTATCACAGAACCCATATGCTACTTTGCCACTCTCCCACTTTGGTCGAACCCTCTCCTTTAAGCAACTACCCGACTCCTATTTCTTACACTTGGCCTTCTAGAAATTTAACCATCGCAAGACACCTCCCACATGTCCTTCCTTATCCTTCGCTGCCAAAATACTGCCTCAAAGAAAAATCCATCTCTGCGGCACTTGATCTGACCAATTGCTACCAACTCTAAGCCTCCACGAAGATCATCTTTCTCGAGCCACCAACATTAGAAACATCGATCCTATTCCGAAATTGCTACACACTGCTATCTCTGACAACCGCTTCTCAGGCACCATTTCGCAGCACCCTTCCCCGTAGGAAAATCAAAGAGGCCATAACACCGGCAAACCTTAATACATTCAAACAAGGACCACGACACCATATCACAAATGGAGAATTCCACCACGGTCGAAAATACCAAGTCTCGTCATTACATCAACCAAGGCCTGAACATCCATAGTTTAATTGCCTTTCCTATGCTGGAACTAAATGATGATACTCTAAGTCGTAAACTTAGAAATCCTCTTTTTAATTCATTCACTGTTGCGATCCATAAATAAGCACCCTACCATTACACCAACACTGTGCGATAGCAACGCATGAATCATCACAACAATCAGTGGCCAACTTCAAAACCATAGGCAATGCTAATACTAAGCTGAAACGATAGAACATTCTTTCGCAAGGAGATGACAATAGCCCAATCAAATACACAGGGAGAAACATCCTGCACCACATCTGCAGTACCATTACAATTCCTCGATTCCCAATTGATAACAAGCGCTTCACGTTGCATAAGATTGAGTAGGAAGGAAATAAAGGCATAAGCCTCAAAGGAATCAAATCGCATGATGAGGAATCAAGAAGAGAAGTGCTCCTAACAGCCCTGTAGCCTCTCGAAGATACGTACAGACGTCTCTGTACCGATCCGCAAGACTCTACTAGACTCGCTCATAACTGTAAGTGAACCTAGTGCTCTAATACCATATTGTCACGACCCAAAATCCATTAAAGGTTGTGATGGTGTCGGACATCACTATCAGGCCAGCCAACAATAACTTCTTAATTGGTTCTCATTTTTCAGAAATCCTATCTCCCTTCAATTAAATAATAAAATATGTGATTTACAAAATAGATAATATTTTTTTTTCAATTTTATTACAGGAACCATAATCACCCAAAATCCGTTGTCACAAATGTATGAGCATCAACTAGGAATATAAAATAAAATACAACATCTATACGAAATACAAATTGGACAGGAGAAAATATAAATACTCTGAAGGAAACTCTGTTGGCTGCGGGTCGTATTATGGAGTGCAGCTCACCTAAGTCCCCGCATGTATACACACTTCTGCTCTCACAAGGCCATTAGACATATGCACCTGCACAAAAATATGCAGCAAGTGTAGTATGAGTACGTAAATCAACACGTACCCAGTAAGTATCCCGCCTAACCTCGAAGAAGTAGTGACGAGGGGTCGACACCGACACTTATTACGGGCTAGCAATATAATGCCGATATTATAATGAGCATGCATTTTACAGAGCGGTTGTAAACTCAATAAAATGAGATAATTCTTTTATTAATAGAATTTTCCAATTTTATTTTCCGTCATTTAACACTTTGTATCTCCCAATGAAGCAATAACAAATATTATTAATTCCAAAGATTTATCATGCGCAAACAATGTCAATGTCATACGGCCCATTCCAACATAAATATTTAAAGTGTGCACTGACGAGGGTCGAACGACACGAACCATAGATACATCTATCTGCTACCGAGGCGTTCGGCTTGCTCCACAAAAGAAAACACATTTAAAACAACCAATTCAAGATTCATTAAGGGGCAACTATTCAAGGAAATACCGATTCTCATTAACGGTCAAGACAATGAAGTTTAACCTTTTATGATTCTTCTATCAAGTTTCAATATAATTTAAGCAATTAAATTAACAAATTGGTTGCAACATCACAAGTATAACATGATTTGGATCCTAGACTACCCAAACATAAGCATAATAGTAGCTACGCATGGACTCTCGTTACCTCGTGCATACGTATCCCCCCTTGTTTCGCATTCGCATAGAACAAAAATCCTCAGTTCTTCTTCGCGAACGCGTGAGACCCTCCGCGTTTGCGAAGGTCAACACCAGACACCAGCATCAGCTATTGCAAAACAGCCCGAAATGATCTGAAACCCTCCCATAACACAACCGAGTCCTCCGGGACCCTGTCCAATCACACAAACTAGTCCATAACATAAAACGGACCTGCTCGAGGCCTCAAACAACATCAAAATCATGAATTGCACCCCAATTCAAGCTTAATGAGCTTTAAAACTTCAAACTTCTACATTCGATGCCGAAACCCATCAAATCACGTCTGATAGACCTCAAATTTTGACACAAGTCACATTTGACATTACGAACATACTCCAACTTACGGAAATAGAATCCGACCCCGATATCAAAAGGTCCACTCCCCGTCAAACTTCTCAAAAAATTTCAAATTTCTAACTTTCGCCAAATGACCCCGAAGTGACCTACAGACCTCCAAATCCACTTCTGGATGCGCTCCCAATACCAGAATCACCATACAGAGTTATTCTCAAACTCGGAATCTCAAACGGACATCGATAACATTGAAATACGCCTCAACCCAATTTTATGAAATTCTTCCAAAATTCCAAATTCCACAATAGACGTTGAAACGCTCCCAAGTCATCCAAAACTCGATCACTATACACTCAAGTACCAAACCATCATACAAACCTCTTGGAACCTTCAAATCCCGATTCCGACGTCGTTTACTCAAAAATAACTCTTTAGTCAATTCCTCCAACTTAAGGCTTCCGAAATTAGAATTCCCTTTCCAAATCAACTCCAAAATTCCCCGAAATTCAACTCTGACTATGTGTACAAGTCATAATACCTGAAGTGAAGCTGCTCAAAGCCTCAAATCGCCGAACGACGCGCTAGAGCTCAAAACGATCGACCAGGTCGTTACGAATATAGAAACCCCATAAACTCAACGTTTAATGCACATGTAAGTGATGATGATGAGAACCTTACAAATGGGGATTGGGCTAATATTAAAATGCTTGTTGATTTTTTAGAAAAAAATTCATATTTCTACAAATGAATTTTCTGGGCAATGTTATAATATTATTTCTAATTGTTTAGTTTATACTGCAGAACTTGCTAATTTGTTTGCTCATTTTTCAACGAGGGGGAAAATATATAAACTTGCTATTGATTCTATGAGAAAAAAGTTTAAAAAATATTTTTTCCTTATTCCCCCTATTTATGGTGTTGCTGCTTTGTTAAATCCTTGTATGAAATTAGGAAGTCCTCAATTTTGGTATGGAACTGTTTACAATGGTTTAGCACTTGAAGATGATGAGTTGTCTCAAATTCCGGAAGCAATAGCCTCAATTAGAATAAACGCTCAAACTATTTATAATGTTTATCAAATTGCATTAAATCATGCTAGACCAAATGTTCCAACTCCTTCTTCTTCTGATTCTTGATCATCTAAAAGAACTGCGGGAGTAAGAGCACTTAGTGGTTGGGCGGTGTTTAGGGGTTCTCAAGGTTCTAGTAGTAGTGATTTTTCACAACTAAATGAGCTTGAAGTTTATTTACCGCAGGAAATTGAGGAAGTGAATTCCGACGGCTCCTTTAATCTTTTGCAATGGTGGAAGGACAAAGAAAAATACTTTCTGGTTCTTTCAACGATGGCCCGAGACATTTTAACTATTCAAGCTTCAACAGTGGAATCGGAGAGCACTTTCAGTCAAGCAAGACTTCAACTTGGTGATTATAGAGCGTCTATGAGGGAGAGCTTGGAAAATCAGTACTTTTCAGAGATTAGTTCCATTCGGAAAGAAGAAATTTTGGACTTGCTGAATCACAACTAGAGGAAGATGAAGCTTACAAAGAAATGCTAGCTGAACTTGCGGAGGATGTTGCTTCGCCCGGAAGTGGCAATGACCAAGCTACTTTTTCGCCACCATCAACGGAAATTCCTCCGGACCTTGAAAGATTTATGAAGTTTGTAAGAGATACCATGTAACTTGTATGAACAAAAATTAGTATGTATTATGTAACTTGTATTTTGGCACATCTTAATTAGTTTCTTTTTCTTCTCAATGGTGGTATTAGCACCTTGTTATGTCCATTCCATCGGGGGGAGGAAGACTAAGAAAGATATTGCCATATTTTTTTAATATTATAATAAAATTACAAGGCATTTCTTTAAATTTGAATTAAAAAATTTAGGTCACGATTCTATAATAAAATTTACAAGGCATTGCCTTAGATATTTTTTAACATCTTTTTGTATCTAATTTCT